>CATIWO010260694.1:0-11973 GCA_949673435.1 Macaranga tanarius | reverse complement strand
GGTTCGGTTATTTTTTCTTTTTTGACTTTCTTTTCACTTTTTTAATTTTAAAATTATTTTATTTATGTAATTTTACAATATTCTAATAAGATTTATAAGATATATTAATGTTAATTTTTTATATTTATTTTATTTATTAATTTTTAAAAAAAAAATCAAATGAAACGATTCTCTAAAATATATTTAAATACGTTTTGTTAGAATTTTTTGATAGTAAATAATTTTATTAAGAGTTTTATATATTTAGAAACTAATATTATTAATAAAATTTAAAATATTAGTACTAAACCAATCAAACCGACCTATAAATATATATAAAATTTTAAATATACTGTGAATTCAGTTCGGTTCGGTTCAGTTTAAACCGAAATAACAAATTTTATCATGAAAACCGAACCAGTCGGTTCGGTTTTCGGTTTTTGGTTTTTTTTGCTCACCCCTAGTGCCAAGTACATTGTAAGGTAAAAGTAAAGCAAAGGAAGAAGTAAAGCAGACCATACATCCTAAAGTACAATCATGTAGGTACAATATAAAAACCTGAATCATCTGCTGAGGGCCTTCAGTTGGCTTTTTAAGAAAAAGCTTGACTGTTGCAGTCAACAATTGCAACTGGACTTGCGCAGGTTCTTCAGGGAAACTCTCCAAGAAGCTTTCCAAGAGCTCATCAGCATTGTCAATTCTTTCAGCATATTCACCAATTATCCAGATCATGGAAGCCTTAGGAGATAGAACAGTCAAAGATATGAATACAAAATATAAGCTAAAATCTCAACCTATAATAGAAAATCCTGAAGAAAAACAAGTTACCTTAGCTTCTGGCTCATCTAAAGTGTCCAAGCTCTCACAGAGTGTTGCAATGATTGATTCATAACTGCAAAAAAAAAAGGAGGATTCAAAATTAAGTTTAGGGAAGAAACAAGACTTTTGCAATAATATTCTTCAAAGGTACCAAAACTACAGCTCACGTGTTAGGGTATCTTCTAAAGATGTCTTTGATAACAATAATAGCCTCTTGAACCACATAATTCACTTTAATTTTAATCAGCTCTAGCAGAACACTGATGCAACGCTCAGCAGCTCTCTCCAACTTAATGGCACAGCGGCCAATGGCACGAACAGCCTTTCTGACAAAATCCACATCAACTTCTGTGGCGTACTCTTTGAACTCCAACAGAACCTACCAAAGTGTTCATCAAAAAAGACCATTACAACCTAGCAAATTCCAAGAATGCTCCTTGCTAAAAAAGACAGATCATGCATATGGAGTTATGTTAAAAGGGGGAAAAAACATACTTGATCTATATTTCGATCCGAGGCAAGTTTTATCATGATTTCTAGCTTCTCCATTTTCACATAAATTGGATCATTGTATTTGCAGAAGAACACCTGAAAACAAAAGACATTTTTAGAGAACGATGCTTGATCAGTATATGACCAAACGTGAAGCATAAGTAAGAATTTTCCATGGCTAAATTTGTAAATTTCATATCGTCAGAAGGACTAAGTCTCTTTACCTTAATTTCATGTGCAAGGATTGTAGGCCGTCTTTGTACAATTAGGTTGATATTCCGCAATGCAACATACTGGATCTCAGGTTCTGAAGAAAGTAATGTTACAAGAGGTGGAGCCATCTTCTTGCAAAGATTTCGAACGACATCAGTGCTACTGATAAGTTCCATTTGTTGGAGGATCATCTATAAAAGTGAAATAGAATAAACGTAATGTAAAAAAATTTGAATAGTTGATAACTTTCAGAGGCATCAAGGTTAAAAATTAAGAACATCAATAAAACAATAACCTTAACAGCTGAAAGTACAACAGCACAATTAGCATGTTGTAATCGTGGGGTAACTCGTTCCACTATATTCTCAGCCTCACGAGCATCAGCGGCCTTGTATCTAGAAAGAGCATCTAATATAAAAACTTGGCCCCACCTGAAAAAGGTACAACAGAAACAAACGAAACATCAAACAAACAAACAAAGAGGTCTTTAAGAAAGGAAATTGCAGTGGTCCAAATAAATTGAGTGAAAAATAAAAGAGCACAAGAATGAATTTGACATTCTCGTTCTCCAAAGCATGTAATCATTCAATGCCAGTGAAATCTATCATGTAGGCTTCACAAATAGGTAATAGCATACAAGCTTCACAGACAAGTATGCGCCATGAGCACAACACAAACATGCAGCACAGGGATGAGAGACCAAGAACATAGGTTACAGAATGGTACAAGTTAAAGTTAGCTGTCCACTCAACAAAGAGCAAATACATCTACCTTAGGAAAAAGAAGTAAAAGAGACAAAAGGAGGGGGTAGAAAAGAATGTAATAGTTTGTTTGTTTACATTCTCAACACACAGTTGCATGTGCATATGACCAGATTCTGAAATAATTGTTCAGTTTTCTCCATTTCACGTATATTCCACACCTAGATATATCAGGATGTTCAAAATACAAAAGCACGTGCACAATTGGATTGAATTCCATCAGGCTTAGAATCATCGAAGACCAAAACATCAGTTTCACATAAATAATGATGATCTCCAAACCCAACCATGAAATTTTTGGCTATAAGTCATCACAATATAGTTAACTTACTCTGTGCACTCATTTAGCGCAGTAAGCAGCTTTGAAAGTGTGTGACTAGTAATTTCGAAGATAGGCCTGCTGCTATTCTCTTGAATCTCAGCAAGGGCTGCCACAGCATTGGCTACAACCATTGGATTATTGTCAGAAATCAAATCCTTGAGAGAGTCCAGAAATCCCCTATCTTCAACTAATTCAGCATTTATGTCAAAAAGTTTGGCCACACAAATGGCTGCTGTCTTACGAACATAAGGATCATCATCCTGTTAAAATAAGTGCAAAATGCTGGATTAGAGAAGATACAAGGGTAACACAGAAAGGAGAAGTAAGAAAACTCCAAACGATTTTGGAGAATACAGTCGAGGAAAGCAAGCATTATCCAAGGACAGCAATCCGTTAAACCAAAATATTAAAATCCAGCAAATAGAACCAACCTTCAGACATCTCTGAAGGGGATCGCATAAGTACTCAGTAATTTTGTCAACACGAATGCAGCCCATTGTCCGTACGGCCAAAGCTCGAATTAGAGGATTTGGATCTTGTGAATCCTGCATGAATTTCAATAAAATGCAAGTACATTAAAGGGACCAGAAGCATGTAATTAAAATGCCAAACACGACTGAACAAAAAAGTGACTGTTGTTAAAAAATGTTTTAGTTCTTTCTCCAAATTTAGTGTACAAGTCCTCCCCTCTATAGCTGTTGCAAAGACAATCCAAGTGGCCTGTGGGCCTACACATAGACGCTGATCTCCAACTGTGGGAGAAACTTCTGTAGAATAGCAAGATGATATCATCAAACCAACAAAAAATTCTGTGACATATAGCCCTATTTGAAGCTCTACAGTTGATTTGGAAAAAGAAAGTAATAAAAGAAAATGTTAATCATCACAGAAATGCCACCCTACACTGTAAAAGAACAAGAAGCAATTAACACACGAACACATATCTGTCTCCACTTATCACTAAACATTGTTTTGATCATATGGAAACCTAAACCTCATAAATGGAGATTTATTAATAAAAGGCAATATCTATCTATTCAGAATCCAAAATATACACGCATGCGAGCCGACGTACTTGGAAAGAAAGATTGATGAAGATATCACTTAAACAAAAGGCAACCTCAACTCCACGATTTCGAAAGCCATGACAGATATACCAGAAGCAAAAGTAGATAAATAAATGTAAATAAAATGAGATTTGACAGGTTGAATGTAGTTGTTATACCTTGACAAAAGTATTGACTGCAAGTATGGCAAGATCAGGCTGGCTTTTAGCATAATTTATAAGATACAAATAAACCAACTTCTTAAGCTCCAAATTTTCAGTTTGCATACAATTGACTACATCAGTGAAAAGGGAAGACACATCTTTTCCAACAGTCATAGCAGCAATAACCTTTTTAACAGCATCTTTTCTCTTATCCTACACATAAATACATCATCAAAAAAAAAAAAAAAGCCTTAGAACATTCTTCTAATGCACAATTCAAAAAAGAAAACCCTAAAAATTATGATCAAAGCTACAATGCCTTGTTTATTTTTTACCTTGTACTGAGAATTGAGCTCTTCTTTAAGTTCAGGGATTTCCCCCTTCTTTGTTGTTGAAAAATACTTGGAATCGTGGCCGCTCATGCCTAGGGTTTTCGATCAATCAACTACACAATGTCAATTACAGGTAATTGTATATATATACAGAGAGAGAGATTTGATTATAGGCAGCAACTGTTAACAGTAGCTCTTTGGTCATCTTTATTGATGCAATTCAATTTGATTCAATTTCAATAAATTAATTGAAATCAGAAGAAGAAGAAGAAGAAGAAGAAGGAAGTGGTGGAAATGTGTGTCTTTAGATCCATGAATCTTTATGTCTTTTTTTTTTTTTTTTTTGAAAACATGAATCTTTATGTCTTAGGAAATGGAAGAAAAGTAAAAAATATTGACCAAAAGCAACGTCACAAAAATAAAAATATTTATTTATTTATTTATTTTAATTTTTTAAAATTATTTATTATTTGGAAAAAAAAATGTTATTATCTATGATACTAACTGCTATAATTTAATTCATGTGTCAAATTTTTGATAAAAAAATAAAATTTAGGTTGAAAATTATTAAATCTATCATTGGTAAAATTAAGTGAGTAGAATAAATAAATATGAAGTAATAAAAAAATTTATATCTATTATTTTTTAATTTCTAAATTGAGAATAAAATAATATCATTTAAAAGTTATAAATAATTTTAACTCTATTTATTTTTTTATTTTTAAAATATTTACAAATAAAATTATGTAATTAATTTTTATTACATTACTTTTTTATCCCATTATTTTACTCTCATTGATTATTTTTATTACTCACAAAACTATCACGCAAAGCTAGTAAATTTTTAAATTTACTGTAACACCCGTATTTTTAGATGTACTGTTCATGCATGTTATTTTCATGACATGTGGAGTGGAATTAAGAGTTGCATTGTAGCGGGACATATGCATGTTGGTAGAGAAGGGCATAATTGTCAAGAAAGTTTTGCACCTAATTGTTAAAATAAAAAGTTGTGGATTTTGGGCAATAAGCCTTGATCATTAGGGGTGTGTAGAGAGTGAGTTGTGATATTTGTAGAGAAAATTGTAGAGAGGAAGAAGAAGAGGGAATTGAGAGGCTTTGGGGGAGATTGTGATTTATTTCCACTCATCTAGCAATCAATTTGAGAAGCTTTGGAAGGTCCATAGCTATTGGGAGCTTCAATTTGGTATGTCTTGTATTTAATTTGGTTTATTGAAGTTAGGTTTGGTTGGTTGAATTTCGTGTTCTATTTTGGGTTTTCATCAGTCTTAGTATTTTTGCTATGTCTGGAGTTGTAGAGCTCTGATTTGATCAAGGTTTGATGCTCTAGAAACTTCAGAGTGTCCTCTACAACTTTCGTGTTTTGTACCAGAGCTGATTTTGCTGTTAAAACTGACTATGTTTTGCCTGGATTTAGTTAAAAATTCGTATTTAATTCTATGCATGTCCAAATCGAGAAATTCCAATTGAAATTTATTGTAGACTCAATTGGCTAGCTCAGTATGAATTTCATGATTTTTGGACTTGTGTAGACTACCTTGGGACACATGGAACCTAGGGCATGTAGTTGCATTTGATGTAAGTAGTATGTTTGTTATATGGTATTGATGTATGAATTATATGTAGGCATTGATAAGGATAGAGGTGGTACCAATCAATAGGAGAGCTTCTCTTGTGAAGGAGTTAAAGCACCTTGAGTAAGTAATTATTAATATGATGATATATATGTTAATTCTCTTGAACATGCGAAATAAATTGATATGGATGAATTGAACAAGTTATAAGATATGTTGTAAATCAACATATGATTCGTGAAAATGTTGAATTATGATTTAGCATAATGTGAAGTGAGATATGGCTATTGATATGTGATTGTGTATGAGAATGTTATATTGTGTTGAATTGATTGATTGAATGAGGTGTGAAGTGAATATGATTATTGAATGAGAATTATACATATTCATGTGAATTGATTGAATGTTGGTGAGGAAATGTGAGGAAAATATGAAACAGTGAGGTTGAGCCGGGCAGATAGCCTTCACTGATTGAGAAAATCTAGAACTGAGCTGGCCGGATAGTTCTAGTAGTGGTTACATCAAAAAAAAGATGAATGGTGAGATAGGCAAGCTGAGCCGAGCGAATAGCTACCCGATAAATTATATGTGAGGTTGTGAGGATGTGAGACTGGAACTGAGCCGGGCGGATAGTCTCAGTATGTGACCACTTGTGAGAAATACGCATATGAGGTGGTTCTGGTCAGAAACCAAACTATTATGTGTTATAAATGAATGAGTTTCAGTTTTATGTGATGGTATGTGATTATTACTTTATATTGTTGTTATATGCATGAATTGGTATGCATAAGAAATGCTTGTAAAGATAATATATAGTTGGTATATGTTGAGTATATGTTGGAATTAAGGCTATAGTTAATACTTAAACTTAGTTTATAAGATTCTTGTTATTATATCACTTAATTAGTTCTAAAGAAGTGATTTATGTATTGTTATGTTGATAATTACTTATTGAGTCACAAGCTCACCCCCTTTGCAACTATTTTTTTTAAGAAATAGTTAGACTGAGCTTGAGGCTAGCTTAGTTAGTGAATTCCAGAGGCCAGAGGTGTGCTTAGTGATATCAACTTCCATCTTCATTAGCATGCACTTCTCACGTTTTGTATTAATGGTGTGAATATTTTAGTTATATGTAATGTGTGCTGGGATTGCACTATATGATATGCATTGAAACAATGACTTGTGTTGTATATATGTATAAATTGTGAAGTTATATATATAATTAAGATTATACTAAACTTATGTGTGCTATTTGGATGAGCATTTTATGTTATGTATATGAAAACATTGTCTTAGAAGCATGTTGTGTGTGCGCTATGCGAAATAGGTGTGTTTTAATCAGGTTTTGAAACAGAGCAGGAAGGTCTACCACCAGTCACTGGCGAGCGCCAGTTGGCCTGGCTGCCTCCAGCCACTGGCGAGTGCCAGTGACTAGCGACCGCTAGTCCCCTGGCGCAGCCTTGTAAAAAAAAATTTGTTCAATTGTTTTACTCATTTGTATGTATGTGAGGCATAATGAATAAGTAATATACATTAAATTTATTTATACTCATGGTTTAATTGAGTATATTCTATATTAACACATGTATGTTTGAGGCCACGTGTTGCGGGTCTCACATTAAGTGATATCAGAGCAGGGATTAGATTCCCTCGGGACTTGAAATGTGATGCGTACATAACATACATAGCATATCATGCATACATTAAAAATAACATCTAGTTAATGGGTGTTAAATGTATTAGGATGGAAGAATACCAAGCACCTCCTATCGGCCCTGTAAAATATCAGAGAAAAGTTTTGAACAAAAGAAGTCTTCTCCTTTTCTTGTTATTACAACCAGAAAACTCAAGAATACATATAGCAATACAGCTCCCTTATTTTGGAACTAAACTAGCACATAATTATGCCTAAATCACTTTTACCTAAATTAGAAGTCAACTATTTCTTCCTATACAAGATTACAAAGAAGAATATACAAAGATATTTTCCTAATACCCCCCCTCAAGTTGGAGCATGCAGATTATGAATGCCCAACTTGCGGAGAAGACACTCAAACCGTTGACCACCCAATGCCTTAGTAAGATATCAATGAGTTGAGAACTAGTAGGAACATAAGTGGGCTGAATTACACCAGAGTGAACAGCATCGTGAACAAAGTGACAGTCGATCTCTATGTGCTTTGTTCATTCATGAAACACAGGATTTGCTGCAAGATGTAGAGCTGCTTGGCTATCACAAGACAATCTAATCGGAGTTGAATGAGCAACACCAAGAGCCAACAACAATCCTTTCAACCATTTTATTTGACAAGTAGTCATAGCCAAAGCTCGATACTCAGCTTCAGCGGAGGACCGAGACACTAATTGTTGCTTCTTGGTCTTCTAAGAGATTGGTGAACTTCCAAGTTGAATATACCATTCAGTCAAAGAACGACAAGTTAAAGGGCAACCCGCCCAATCAGAATCACACCAAGCAGAAAGCTATAAGTCACATTTTGATCGAAGTAAAATACCTTGCCCAGGATTTCCTTTCAAATAACGGACCATACGCAAGGCAGCCTCCCAATGTTCTTTTCGTGGTTGTTGCATAAATTGAGCCAACACATGCACACAGTAGGATAATTCAGGTCTAGTAACTGAAAGATATATAAGATAACCCACTAATCGTCTATAGCTCTTTGGATTGGTCAAAAAATCACCTTTTGCCATAGCCAAATTATGATTTTGTTCAAATGGAAAAGACACAAGTTTAGCTCCAAGTAAACCAACTTCCGAAATGATATCTAAAGCATATTTGCGTTGGCACAAATAAATTCCCTCAGAACTACAGGCAACCTCAATACCCAAAAAATATTTTAACACAACCAAATCCTTCATATGAAAACAGCTACTCAGGTATTCCTTAAATATTTAAATAGCTAAATGATCATTACCTGACATAATGATGTCATCGACATATACAAGAACATGAAGTTGCACCGTGCCTTGTCGAAAAGTAAACAAGGAGTAGTCTAAATAGGACTGCTGAAAACCATAATTTTTCAAGGCAATCATCAACTTTGCAAACCAACACTTAGGAGCTTGCCGCAACCCGTATAAAGACTTCTTTAGCCGACATACGTGAGAGGAAAATCCAGGAGGCATATATATATACACCTCTTCCTCCAAATCACTATACAAGAATGCATTATGCACATCCATCTGATAAAGCTCCCAATTCTTTACTGCGACTACGGCCAAAAAAATACGAACAGTAGCCATTTTAGTCACGGGTGCAAATGTCTCGTTGTAATCAAGACCTTCAACTTGCCTATTCCCAAGAATCACCAAGCGAGCCTTATAGCGTTCAATCATACCATCTGCATTATATTTTATTCTGAACACCCATTTACAGCCTATGGCTCATTTTCCTGGCGGTAAGGTCTTTACAGCCCATGTTCCATTATCTTCCAAGGCTTGTATCTCCTTCTGCATAGCATCTCTCCATCGTTCATCTTTCATAGCTTCAGCAAAAGTGCTAGGTTCTACATCTGCAGTAATAGCTACTAAGAAAGCACAGTATTGCACTGAAAATTTATCACAATTCATATAGTGTGCAATGGAATAAGGACTACCTGAGATTTGCCGAAGGTCAGGTGAGTTTGCGAAGGGGCTTCTTCTCGTCATAGTATGCAAAACATAATCTTTCAATAGAACAGATTGTTATTTCTGTCGATGGCCTTACCCCAAAGCTAATTCAGTTTGTAAGTTATTTTCAGTGTCATTTTCACCCCCCCTTTCTATATGAACCTCTGAATCTGTTGTTTCATCCACAATATTAGCTTGATTCAGCTCATTATAGTCTTCTTGTTCAGTAGTCTTGTAACAAGATTCCATCTCTTCCTCAGCCAAGTCATCATTAACCACATAAGTACTGACCTCGTCTTCTTTAAGTTGAACTTTGTAAGGAAATTCATTTTCCACAAACACTACATCCCTTGAAACAAACAGCTCATATGTTTCTAAATCATACATGTTCCATCCCTTCTTACCAAAGGGATAGCCGACAAAAATACATTTTTTGCTTCGACTAATGAATTTATCTCCTCCCCTTCGCTGATTGTGGGCATAAGCCAAACAACCAAAGATTTGAATATTTCCATAAGAGGGAGCATGACCAAACAACATTTCATAAGGTGTTTTTCCTTTCAATAGAATAGATGGAGTCCGATTAATAAAGTATGCAGCTGTTAAAATGCATTGTCCCCAAAATTGAATAGGCAAATTTGCCTGAAACCGCAATGCACGTGCCACATTAAGTATATAATGATGTTTCCGTTCAACTCTCCTATTTTGTTGAGGAGTCCCAACACATAAAGTTTGATGAACTATACCATTCTCAGTAAAATAATCATTCAAGCAAGTGAATTCAGTCCCATTATCACTACGAACTATCTTTATATTGCCATGGAATTGTCTATGCACTAAAGCACAAAAATTATAAAAAAAATTTCCTACTTCAGATTTATCATGCAGCAAATACACCCACACACTTCTTGAATAATCATCAACTATTGTCAAAAAATAAAATGCATCACAAAAAGTTGGAGTTTTATAAGGACCCCATAAGTCACAGTGAATTATCTCAAAAATAGTAGATGCTTTATTTTTACTGGATACAAACTCTGTTCTACTTTTTTTTGCTCGAAAACACACCTCACATCTAACACTACTATCATAATTCTTGTCAATTGTTGGCAAAAATCCAAGCACTTTATCAGAAGGATGCCCCAACCTTTGATGCCAAATTCTAAAAGAGTTTATTCGTGCCGTTTTCAAAGTTTTAACCGACATCGTTCCCTCCATGCTTCGGAAGTAGTAAAGCCCCTCGCGTTCCTCACCCGTACCAATCAGCATCCTTGTATTGCGGTCCTGTATAGTACAAAAATCATCAGTGAATAAAACCATACAATTCAGCTCCTTATTCAGTTGTGATACTGAAATCAAGTTACACTTTAAATTAGGTACATATAGCATATTATTTAGTTTTAAATATTTATTTAACATGATAGATCCTTCTTTTTCTGCCATGGTGTCTTTTCCGTCTAGTAGTCCAACTGGAATTCCAAAAATATTCTTTATATTGTGCATCAATCCAAGACTTTCTGCCATATGATGAGAGGCTCCTGAGTCAATTATCCACTCCATAGTTACACACTTACCATTCAGTCGTTCTGTATTTCTATTTTTCTACTTGTTCAAAAGATCAAGCAAAATATTCCATTGTTCACTGCTCAATCCGACTACTCCTCGTTTGTCTGATTCGTGTATTGTGTCATCTTGTGGTATGGCAAGTGCTGCATTGGCCCGAATTTTTCCACCACGTCCTATTCCTTCCATTGTGGTAGATTGTTTTGATCCTCCTTGTCCACGTCCAATTGCTTGTTTGGTTCCTCGTGGTCGATCTCCCTACCATTCTGGGTACCCAATTAGTTGAAAACATGAACCAGCTTCATGTCCCATTTTCTTGCAATTTGTACATACTATAGATTTATCTTTGATATTAGTTCGTCCTTTTGAGGCTAATTTCATTTGAACAGCAAAATCCATAGGTTCACTCCGAATTTCTTTTCCGCGGGCTATGTTACGAACTCTCTCTTCTTGAACAACCATTGCATATGCCCGATTCAAATTTAGTAAAGGTTCAGTGCTCAAGATATTAGAGCGTACTGTCCCATAAATTGAGTCATCTAAACCCATCAAAAACTGATGCAGTCTCTCTTCTTCTCGTCATTTATCCAATTCAGCACTAATACAGCATCTGCACACTCCACATTTACATGTTGGATGCTGCTCATAATTTCCTAGTTCTTCCCATAACATTTTCAGTTTTCCATAGTAATTCACCACTATCATCCCTTATTGTTTACATTCCACCAACTCAGTTTTAAGCTAGTGTATACGTGGTCCATTCCTCACAGAGAACCGCTTTTTGATATCATTCCAAAGATCTCTTGCAATTTCCATATAGGTGATGGATGAACGCAATGTTGGTTCTATGGTATTTAGGATCCACGAAACCAACATGGAGTTAACTGTCCACCAATCTTCTTAATCTAGAGAATCATCTGAAGGCTGCTTCACTGTTCCATCAATGAAACCGAATTTCTTCTTGGCTCGGAGCGCTGTTCTCATTGCCCTTGCCCATTCATCATAATTGTCTCCTTTCAATTGAACCTGCGTAATGATATTCCCTGGATTATCGCTAGTT
>CATIWO010260685.1:0-11697 GCA_949673435.1 Macaranga tanarius | reverse complement strand
TTTTTTAAAAATATTTTTTAATTAGTTGAAAAGTGTTTGTAAATGTCACTATAGTTAGTTGATGTATTTAAATAATTTTTTAAATAAATTTATAAAGTCCATCCATAATATGATAAATTTAAGAGGTCTGGATGTGTGAAGAAGCTTCGGATTTAGTTTAACAAAGAAGTATCCCCCTTAACCGTGCAAATTGTGAAAGGATGGGACTATGTTGCATTAACCCTAAGCAAATAAGTGTCAATGCTTTTTAATACACTTTTGATTAGTGTCAATTCTTTTTATTTTGCGATGGGATAAATACATAAATGGTGTCTGAACTTTTTCACTTTTGCTATTTTGGTATTTGAATAATTTTTTTTACAATTAGGTATCTGAACCTGTTAAAATTTTTTAAAATGGTGTCTCTAGCATGTTTTATAGGTTAAAATGACTATGTGTCCTATTTTAAGCAGTAAATTGAATACTCATCTTTTATATTAAACTTTATTTTCTTTTTTATTCTAATAATTTTTTAGAAAATTATTAGAAAAAAAAAAGTATTTTTTATTTATTAAACAAAATTATAAAAATTAATATTATTTTTATTTTTAGTTTACTAATTATAGTGGCTGAATTTAATTTTTTATTCATGATTTTAGTGAAACTAAATTTTTATTCACTAAAAAATTATTTTTTATTTTTAATTATAATAAATAAAATTTTATTTATTTTTATTTTAGTTAAATTGTATATTTATTTTCACTTTTTTAAGTTTAATATTTTTATTTTTATTTTTTATGATAATATTTCAATTTATTTTTTATTTTATATTAATAATATTCAATATTTTTTTCAAATTTAATATATGAGTGAAAAAAATTAAATTGAAAAAATAAGAAATTAAAATTTAATGTAAAAAAAAGGCATTTAAGATTAAATATACTGAATATTAGATTATAATAGTCAAAGCACAATAAATTGACTTAAATACTTTTTTATATTAAATTTTAATTTCTTTTTTTGATTTAATTTTTTTTCACTCATATATATTATATTTGAAAAAATATATTGAATATTATTAAAATGAAGTAGAATAAAAAATAAAAATAAAATATTATTATAGAAAAATAAAATAAAATATAAATATTAAATTTTGAAAGAGTGAAAAAAATATAATTTTACTGAAATTAAATATAAATAAAATTTTATTTACTATAATTAAAATAAAATAATTTTCTTAGTAAATAAAAATTTAGAATGACTAAAATCATGAATAAAAAATTAAATTCAACCACTATAACTAATAAATTAAAAAAATAAAAATAATATTTAATTTTACTTGTTTAGTTTGATATATAAAACTTATTAGAATAAAAAAATAAAGTTTAATATAAAAGAAAGGTATTTAAATCAATTTACTGCTTAAAATATGATATATAGGTATTTTAACCTGTAAAACCTGCTAGAGACACTATTTTAGAAATTTTTAGCAAGTTCAGACACCTGATTGTAATAAAACTTTGTTCAAATACCAAAATAGAAAAATAAAAAAGTTTAGACACTATATGTGCATTTATCTCAATAATATACTATTCGAAGAATGTGATGAGCAAATTATTGAGAACAAGAATATATATATATACGCGATTGAATCGAGCTAGTAAACTCAGAAAAGAATAATATACAATTCAAAGAACATGATGAACAAATTATTGAGAACAAGAATTTAAAGATTACACTCTGTTATGTACAACGTATTGTGATACGATAAAATCTAATTATTGAACTAAAAATATTTTATTAATTTAAATATAAAGGATCGAAAAGTTAGTGCAATCATTCTTCGAACTAGACAACCCCATTCTTTTATTTATTTATCTATTTATTTATTTGTCTTTGTTTTCAATTTCTATTTGTTTATTTGGATAGTTATTTCTGTCTACTCACTAGGTAATTTTTCTATAAAATTATGATGATTACAAATCCGCAAGTGCACAGAATCATATCAAGTAGTAATAAAGGTATCGTCCCATAGAGATTGTAAATTAAATACTGAAATACTAACTATATTTGTTTGTTTAGACACCGAAATAGAATTTAGATTCTTTAAGAATTAAAACTAAATCACAATAAAGAAAAATTCAAATTCAAACAAATATTAAAAGTTAGGGTTCTTATTCTTAATTAGACCATTTCAAAAGATTGATTAACCAACTAGGTCTATACTATTCCTAATTCATTTTGAATGGATCTTAGAAACCATAGGTTTTCCTCTCGGATAAATCTATAATTAATTAGGAATTAATTAACACTAAGTTTACTGGCTCTCACCAACCTAATGTCTTTTAAATCCAATTTTAAACACAATCTTTTAATGAATACTAATCACTTAACTGTCTATCAACTAATTAAGTAATTAATAGGTCACTGCCTAATCCTACAGAACCTATCTTTCGATTAAGCCTATAGTATTAATTCAATCTTAGGGTGATCAGTCCTAAAATGACATTAAGCACAACAATAACCAATGAATTAGATTTAATAACCTAACATTAATCATAATAAGCATATGGTCAATTCAGAATAAGAACCCTAAAAAGGAATCTAGCCACTCATATTAAAAAGAAAAGAAAACAACGGAGAAATGAAAATAATTCTAAACATAATGAACATATAAAAGAGTTGATGCAAGAAAAACCCCCTTCCAAATGGTGTAAGAAAGCCTTGCTCTTCTAACTTCAAGCCAAGTATCTCCTCTACTATGAACTAAAATAAAACGAAATGTAAAATGTATTCTGAAAAGAATAAAACTCCAGCACTAAAATAAAAACAAAAAAAATCCTAAATAAAAACAAATGGTTCTATTTAAAAGATCTAGTTTCCTAGTGAGAAAGGTCATCTAACACCTTTCAAACTCTATCTAATCATAAGCTTAAAAAATGAGCTTGTATCTTTCTAAACTTCAGCTTAAAATTCACTTCTAGGAGGCTGCAACATCATCATGCACGGGTACGCAACAATTTGACACACCCATGCATCAAAACAACCCTGAATTACTTCAGTCAGGCATAGGCGTGCATATGGGCGTGCAACTCTTTTGACATGGGCGTGGGCACGGGCATGTGCCTCTGTAGCTTGCTTTTCTTCAACTCAGGCATGGGCATGCACATTTTCAGCATGGGCATGTACTCTCATGCGAGGATACCCCTCTAATTTAAGCTCCAATCTTATCTTAGCTTCAAATATTATCTCCATCTCATCTCAAATGCATCCTACAACCAAAAACTGAACAAAAATTATCTATTCAACATAAAAATAACTAAATCCTAATAATTAAAATAAAATAGCAAAACTAACTAAATTAACTAAAAACTAACTAAATATGTAACTACTAAATCTAATATGCAATAAAATAGAGTGCTCAAAATAAGAATTTTTCATACTCATCAAATTCTCCCACACTTGATCCTTTGCTTGTCCTCAAGCAAAACAAGATAACAACCTATTTATATAAAGAACCAACATCATTAGTAATTCTTAACTTGAGGAACCATTACAATCTCCCTTTAATACAAAGTTTCAAACTAAAAATTAAAACAATAACTCATGGCTAAGAACATAACAATTACTAAGTGAAAAGCAAACTCCCTCGTTGAATTCATGAAAAAGCATGATTAATAACTAAGCAAATGAAAGTAGGCATAAAACAATAACACTCAAGTAGTTCTTTCATTAATAATACTTAATAGGCACACAATTTATTCCTTATAATTTTCCTATTGTAGTATCCCCCATCTTTCCATATTACTCGATGTGGATACCTCAATAAAGTTCTTTAGATACTCATACCCTTTATAGAGCATTGGAGTACATGTACGAGTGCATTTTATGCTCCATCTCGCTTAAGGAATTCATTTATTTATTTATTTTTTGGATGTAGTGCCTATGCATATATGAACTATATGAAATATTTAAATTCCTACAAACATCTTTCTCAACTATCAAGCACCCTAATTCAATCACTCAATGAGGGAGTAAGCATTAAGTTCATTAAAATTTAAAAATCCTTAACCACAAGTTATTTCTCTAACTTAACAGTAAAAACTAAGCATTAAGAGGAGATTATTAAACTTACTCAAGAAGAATACATCGAATGATATAGACTCTTCATAAAAATAGGCTCAAAAACTCAAATGACGGGTCTTTTATTCATGCAAAAAGAAACTAAAATTCAAAAATGACAAAACATAAAAATAAAAAGGGAAAGAAAACTTCCCTAGTCAGATTCATTCAAAGATGAAGTTTCTGGAACTATTATCTCAATAGAAGGTTCTGTTGATGCCTTAGTTCCTTTGTCTTAAGAGATCAATTGTTTCAGCTCCTCTACTTTAGCTATCAAATTGTCCATCCTTGCATCTCGTATAGTCTCATAAACTTCAAATTTGGTGATCACATCCATAATCATATGACCAACCCTTTGATCCATTCGATTTGCAACATCTTCTATCTTCTTTTCAATTTTCTCAATACTTTCCTTAAATTTCTTCCTTTTCGCTGCTCTATTCTTTTTCCTTGCTTTGGCCTTACCATCCTTCTTATTCACTCTTGCATTCTCATGAGATATTTGAGGTTTGACATCTTCTTTTTCTTCTTCACTGATGTCATTAAAATTTTCTACCACCTTTGGAAGAGGAACATCTCCATGTCTCAAGGCAGTTTGACGCAGTTGATAACATCTTTGATTGTCTGCATCCTCTAGCCTTCCTAAATATGTGATGATTTCAGCTCTGACCAAAAAATCTTCATCAAAGATCTCACGTTCCAATGGTTAAAAAAGGGCGAGTTTCCTTGGTACAAAGTGTATGGCCAGGCACATGATAATGTGGCCCATAGACATTAATGTTTTCCATCCCTTCTTCATCCGAGAGAATAGAGAAAAAGGCATCATACTTATTTTTGAGATCCATTGGCTTAGGTCTTATCTTCATTAGTGCCTTCCCTTTTGCATTGGACCCTCGGCTATTGCTAGACATGCTATTTGAACTCATTAGGTAGCAAGATAAATAATTACATAGAAAATAAATGTAGAGAATTTAATTAAAAGAAAAGCGTAGAGATAACAATGACATCGGATATAGTGTGGACTAACACTACACTAAATGCAATATAAATAAATCAGTATACATATGATGACTTAAGTGTGATCAGCACTTAAGCCAATAATAACTCGAATGCCACATCCTAATTAATATATGTATATGGCCTCAGGCAATAGCTATACATATACCATGGATATGGTCTTACATCTATAAGGCAGAATGTACACTAATCCCTAGGCAATGGCTATACACACTTACTGAACTTACATCTATAAGCTAAAATATGCACCCGGCCCCTAGCATCGGCTATACACACTAACCAAGCTTACATCTATAAGGTGAAATATGCACATGGCCCCTAGCATCGGCTATATACACTTACCAAACTTACATCTATAAGGTAAAATGTGCATCCGGCCCCTTGCATTAGCTATACACACTAAACTTCACCATGCTCCAGACATGGACTTACTATCACCTAGTGTCATATGTGCATGTGCTTATTGTTATATCCTTTTTCAAAAGTTCTCATATATTCATGTATTATTTTTATTTCTTATGTCTTTCTTTTGCATCTATTTCCCGTAACATTCTTCAAATGTCACTTTGTAAATGATCAATGCCATTCTGATTTGAACATTCTTATTGTAATTTTCCAAAAGCATTCTCATAATTGATTTAATTAAGACATTTTATATCTTTAATTTCTATGTCGGAGACTTAAAAGTTTATCGGATGTTATTATGTTTTATGTCTGAACAAACTTGTAATCTTCAATCTTACACATTTTGATTGGTTAAGATTTAATGTAATTTGTATTTATTATCAAGCTTAAGTATTAAACTATCCAACTACCCTTTTCCTTTGAGAAGTAAAGGATCTACACCAACTTCAAGTTCACTTATTATGCTCAACCACACAGTTACATATATCTGTAACTCATTCACATTTATCTTAGTTAATTTGGTTCCATTTAACTCATTTTGGGTCAATTTAAGTGATTTAGGTGTTGACAAGCTTCTGGTTGAGTTTAGGTTGTAAAATTTCATTTAAGCCCATTTTATTATAGGCACTGGTAACAGAGGCGCCTCTTCAGTGCACTACACTGAGGTGCCTCCTCAGTACTAAGGCACCTCCTTAGAACACTAAAGCACCACCAGGTCGATCAGGCATTGCCTGTTCAACTTACAGAGGCTTTCTATACTAAAAAATAATAGAAATTCAACCCAAAAATTCAAGTTTTCACTATTAGTTGCTTCATAAACTACCACAACACATATTTTAACCATTTTATCACATTTATAACGTGATAATGTGTGCATTATACTTTGAACTCCTAATTCAAAATAATACTTTCTCAACAAACATCAAAAACTCTACCATCTTGAATTGAAAATAAGAAAAAAAACTAATGAGAAATTCACTCACAAGATTTAAGCTCTGATATCTCTAAATTCTTAGAAGTTGAAAACTCTAGCTATAGTGTCTTCGTCTCTATCTTCTTCTTCTTCTTTAAAAAGCTCCCTCTTCTTCTTCTTCTCCTTCTCCTGTATTAAAATGTTGGAGCTTTCTCTTTTCTTTTATCCTTTAAGTTTTAACACATTACTCTTAAGTTCTTATATAACTTTATTTTTAAAATTTGATCCTTGATCACTTCCAATTACATCTGAATTTCTAAACTTAATTTTATTCTCATTATATCTTCCATATCAATTTTACCCAAAATAATAATACTCAATTATATTCAATTAAACCTTTCATTCTATCAAATAATTTTTGAGGACACGGGATGTTACAAATTAGGAAATTTTTATGATATTATGTAGTGAAATCTAGCCCTACTTGTATGCTATTTACTGTATGTGGATTGATTCTATGCTTGTAATATAATTTTTGTATTTTTAGCCTTATATGGATATAAAAATTGCATTTTTACTATAAAATTTGCATTTTTAAATCGTTGGCATAAAATTTACATTTTTGTTGTAAAGTTTACATTTTTGACATAAAAATCATATTATTGACATAACAATAACATCTTTAGCATAAATATCACATTTAAAACATGTTTCAAATATAAAGTTTTCATTTTATGCTATTTTCCATTAAAAGTTTGCATCATTTCACCATTTTATTAATTCTGTGCATTTTGATAGACTCTATGCATATAGGTTAGTACCTATATCCATAGAGAATGCAAAGTTCCCACTTTTGTTTATCAAGAATTGCATTTCTCAATTGTTTTTATCATAAAAGTCATTATTTTTAGTCCATTTTTATAAAAATTGCATTTTAGTATAAAGTACATATTTTTCATCACTTTTGCATTTAAAGCTGACATTTTTGCATGGAATGTAAATTTTTGCATTAAGGTTTTCATCTTTACTATGCTTTCATCCTAAAATTTGCATTTCGGCTAGATTTGCATCAATTTTGTATTCTTAGATCTCTTGATGAAAAATATGCAATTTTGATCATTTTATGTTGATTTCACTTTTTTTGTTTACTACATTACTTTCAAAGGTGTTTAGAAATATCTTCTAATATTCTAATTGTTTTAGCATAATTTTGCCATAATTATGATGATATGCACACTTTGATTCCTTTTGCTGTGAATGCTTTGTTCTACTATCATCACTGTATTTTGATGTTATTTTTATTGTTTCCTACCTATTTGCTATTTTTTTGTCGTTTTATATATAGTTTCAATGGTATGGATGAATATATTTATGCTAACTTTTGGTTTGCAAGATGCTTATTAGATATAGAACTAGATTAACTTTTCCTGTACCTTTTGTCTTTTTTAGATGTTTTTACTAGAAAAACCATATGTAGTTGCAAAGAGTTTTTTATTTTTACATTATATAATTATGGATGGATGTGTGTTTGATATATATAACTGTAATATTGAAACTAGGATGATGCAGAATGTGTAATGGGTATTACTTAAGAAGATACTAGCTAAATGAAACCTCTTTCTGAACTTAGAATCTCTGACTAGGGGGTGACTTTTGTTAAGTCTCAAAGTTGTTTCACATTTTTTGAGTGATCGGGTGGCAACTCTTTATAAGAGACTTCTTTGGATTTTCTAAAAGGATTCTTGCTCTGCTGTAAAAGGATTCACATAAAACCATGTAAACATACTGACATGTTCAACTAGTGTATTTAAATGGAATAATAAGTCTGCAAAAGGATTTAATTATAATTTTAAAGAATTACAACTAAACAATCTTTTTCTTCTCCTTTCATCATACATTCATACCATTGCATGTCGCCTTCAAAATCGCCATTTTCTTTGGTGAACTGCCATTAGAATGCTAGCAGTAGGTGTGTTGAGGAAGCTTGCACTTATCAAAGAGTTCCAAGAAAAGATTTGGGTCACTTCCAAGGGAAGGAAGTGTTAAAACTCTTGTTGGAGCAAAGACATTACATGTCAGCTTTAGAAAGGGCAGAGCAACAATTGCTGGTTGGTGTAGAAGGTCTTAGAGGAGTCACTACAGGCTTGTATGTTAGCTTTAGAAATGGCAAATTAGCAGCTGAATTGAATTCTAGTTATTTAGCTATTATTGGAGAAGTAATGGATTTTGGGTGTTTACATAGGAGAAATGGCTATGGAGCTCTGCTATCCTCAAATTGATTATCATCTTCAACATCCTTAACACCAAATTTAACAAAGTTAGCAACACAATTTTTAATAATTCACCCAAAATAAATCAAAGAGAATGAATAACAACTCAACAATCTATTTATTTTTTATAACTAAATAAAAAAGTAATAATTTATTTGCCATAAATTAAAGTCATATAAGAAAAAAAAATAAAATTACAAATAGAAAAAGGAAGAGAAAAGAAGAATAAAATAAAAAAAATTAGGGTGTATTTTGAGGAAACTTGAAGAGAGGATTCTCTTCAATACTCAAGCTCTTCATCTTTTACCATCGTCTTCTATATTTTGCTCGAAAAAGTTTAAGAAGTTATAGCAGCATCAAAAGCAGAAAAGAAAAAACAAAAGACATTTTTGTGGTATAAAGCAATATAAGAATAAAAAACATATTCATCAACAAGCACCTCTGTAAATTTGAAGATTAATTCAAACCATTAGAGATTTTTAAGAATGGTAGAGCGCATGGGGAAAGATTAGAGTAATAGAAAAAGGATATTTTTAATAATAATCGGTGAAAATAGAAAACACATGGCATTATTTTATTGGCTATTATTATATATAAGCTTCCATGCATGTACATATTAGTCTTATTTATCTAAGTCAGAGTGTGTGTTAAAGACACACTCATGTAGGGGTTATATAGGTTTAAAATAGAAGTTGAAATGTATCACATGTTAAAATGATACTTGGAAGGTGAAATAGCATAAAGTGGTAAAGTTTAAAGGTGAAAGTATACATTGGCCCTCTATTGGGGATCAAAGAGAAGTGATAATTTTAAAATGAGCTACTTCTATTATATAATATCTACTTACATAGTTTCCATCACAATGAATTTCTTATACTACACTTCCATACTTCCACCCCAGTCCCTACCTGTGTACTAATCATTCATTGGATACATGGACTCCATTCGACTCCAGAAGAAGGTGTGTGTTTTCTCTCAGCTCAGGTGAAGCCAATTTGTTTTACTGATCTTATTAAGAGAGTCTTAGCTAAAGTACTGACTCATCCCATGTAGATAAACCCATAAAAATCTCCCTCATGGTCCCTTTTAGCGTTACATGTTGCCCTATCGAGAAATTGCTCGTTTATCCTAAAATTTATAAATGATGTGACATTCCATGTTTCTCTGATCCCTTTACATCATTCTATCTGACATGTGTGAATCTTATACAACCCTATACATGAGTAATGTGAAAATTGTGTGTCTTGGTGTTACCATGTTACTTGCCTAGGTCTTTCAATTTTAATGTTCTGGGACACTAGATATTAAGGATGTTTCTAATTTGTCCCTTTCCAACCAGGGGGGCATCATCGAGGCCGTTGACCAAGACTATAAAAATTATTTTTAAAAGGAACAAATAATAAATCTATGATTAAATTCTGTATATATTCTAGAGAGCTTGTTAAAACTATATGGCAAACTAGCATTTCGAACCTTTGCTGTGATGCTTCTAAACTTTGGCAATTCTACATGAGGAATGCAAAATTCAGGTACATGTTTAACATTATCGAGTTCTTTATACAAGTTATCTCTGTGAGAAATGTGTAATTGTGTATCCATTGTGGCACTTGCAAACCTTGAGCAGCTAGGCAAGTGAGAAACATAAAAATTGTGTGTGACTCAATGACACATTGATTATATTAATGGTAAATGCTAATTATACAAAAATATGTCAGGTTTACTTATAGGCTTTTATCTGTATATTTCAAAATGGATCAACATTATCCTAAGTCCCAGTGTGGGTCCAATGTCCCTTATTGATTGTGAATCAAAGCCCACTTAGGAATAGAAATAGAGATAGCCTATGGAGAAATAAGGTTAGAAGGGAGTGTTGCATATGATTGGTTTGTCCATTTTGTTTAAAGTAGTAACTAATCTTTTTTTAGTTTAACACATTTTCAATCCCCTATTCTTTATACATTTTTTTCATCTTGTTTTATCAATTTATAAAATGATCAATTAGACACTTGAACTTAACTAAAGACAAGATTTATTAACACTTCTCACATAATTTGAAGTGTCTAAATTATTTTTCTATGAGCTGAGATAAAACTATTTAGACACCTGAACTAAGTAAAAAGTGTTTATGAGTGATGTTTTTAGCAAATTGATATGCTAAAATGATCAATTTATAAGTTAAAGGGGTCAAACTGACAAAATATGCCAAGTTTAAAGGGCTACGAATGTATTAAGCCTTCTTTTCCCTTTTTTTCCTTTTGTATAATCTTTCCAAGCATACATACACATATACATATACGTACATCACTAACCTATATTCTTTTGTAGTCACATCACACATAAAATATAAGGATAAGTATAATTTTGATTCCTGTGGTTTTTCCTTTTGGTAAAACTAGTTCTGTGGTTTTTGCTACTTCATTTAAGTACCTCATGTTTTATATTTTTGTACACTTTAATACTTTATAAACTAATGCCATCATTATTTTATAAGAAAATATTAATAGAATATTATATTTTAATGATAAATTTATTTTATATATAATTTATGATCAAAATAACTAATTGGTTATTTTTAAAAATATTGTAAATTTATTTTAAAATTATTTCTTTTTGTTGTGAGTTTATTGTAGTTAGTTGAATAACATATCACTTATTATATGATTTTACTACTAAAAATTCAAATTATTTTAACATTAAAGCATATATTTTAAACAATATTATTTAGAAGGGTACTAATGAAATGCCCCGACCACCATTAACATCATTAGTAAGCATAACTAACTAGTTAATGATAATCAATGTATTCCTTGTTGAATCAGAAAGAATCTCTTAACAACAAAAATTTAAAATTTATATTTACAACACTGCATTATTGCTAACCTTATAAGAATAAGTCACAAAGTAAACACCATTCATTAATATAACTACAGATGAATATATGTTGGTGGATATAGATAATCATCATATCTTTGACTTCATCGAAATCTCAGT
>CATIWO010260661.1:0-10469 GCA_949673435.1 Macaranga tanarius | reverse complement strand
ATGAACCACACTCCGATCATACTACCAAAGTCTACCCAATAACAGGTGGAACGCATCCATAGCCATAACATCACACCACACAGCATCCTTATATTTCTGCCCAATAGAGAAGGTCACCAATGCCCTCTTAGCAACTACTACTTCACCCCCCTTTTTAAGCCAGGCCAGCTTATAAGGCTTAGGATGTTTCTCAGTCTCAATATTAAGTTTTTGAACAGCCTCAGTAGAGATAATATTCTCACAACTGCCTCCATCAATTGCAAAATGACATACCTTGCCAAGGATTGTACAAGTGGACTAAAAAATATTACTACGCAACCAGTCATCCTCATCTACCACCTTTGGCATCAGACAAGAGCGCCTAATAACCAACGCAGTTCCAACATCACCTTCTAAAACCACTTCATCCGTAGCCTCTTCATCAAAGACTGGTTGACCTGTGAATTATGTCTCCTCCTCATCACAGTAATCATCTGATTCAAAAAATAGAGCTTTCTTTCCAGCAGTCTTTTTACATTCAGAGTGCTTGTGCCCAATCTCCCCACATCCGAAGCACTTCAAACCACTAACGCTCGCTCCTCTATTTGTTTGACCAGCACCCCAAGTTCCCTTGTTAGCAGCAGCACCCCAAGTTCCCTTGTTAGCACCAACACCTATTCCAGTAGTACCATTGCCACATGTTCCTCCACCAGTATTAACGCCTGCGGGAGAAAAATTACTGGCACGCCTTATTTATTTCTCAATCAGAATTGCCCGCTGATGCACAGCAGACACCGTTATAGGATTAAATAAATTAACGGTATCCTGGATTTGCACACGCAGCCCTCCGATGTATCGCGACACCAACTGATCTTCTGTCTCCTGAATCTCGTTCCTAGCAATTAGTTGGTAGAATTCAGTGGTATAGTCATCCACTGAATGAGTTCCCTGCCTCACGTTCTGTAACCATTGGTACATTAATCTCTGAAAATTATAGGGTAAAAATACGGCCTTCATGTGTTTCTTCATCTTTTCCCTTGAAGTAATTTTTGATTTCCCCAATCTGTTGCGGGTTAGTTTCAATTGTTTCCACCACGTTGTCGCTCTACCCCTCAATCTAGTGGCTATCAATGGCACCCTTTTATCCTCAGGCACACCTTTAAATTCTATAATCTCTTCGACAGTCGCTAACCAGTCGAGAAACTCCTCTGGTTGCAAGCTACCGTGAAATTCTAGGATCTCAATATGCATTCCTGTCTCCCAGCGCCTTTGATCATCATCTGCGCCCACTCTATGTTGTCTACGAGGTACCTCCTCCTCATAGAAATTGCCCTCTTCCTCTCCCACGCTACCAGCATTATAAGCCTGTTCGTGGTGACAGTGGCCTCTATCTTGGTTTTCTAACATCACAGCCATTCGTTTGGTAAACTGCTCCATCATCTGGTCAAATCACTCATCCATTCTCTGGTTGATCCATTACAGTTCCTTACTCTGAACCACCAAATTGTACTAATGAAGGACTATCTCTTTTTATGTGGCTAATTTTTCCACACTCATAATAACCCAATGACCTTTTCTTACATTCCCCTTTACTGAAAGACACATCATCCATTTCTTCAGGATAATCTGAAAGATTCCTATAAGGTTAGCTAATATTAGCGATTCTAGTGACACGGCCACGATTATAACCATGGCCTCTACTACCTCTAAGTCTTGGCAGCATTGCTCTATATAAACACAACAGAAATAAATTTTTAGGCTTAGTAAATATATTCTAGAGATAGAACACTAAAAAAACTGATAAACCTAGGCTCTGATACTAATTAAATTGTCACACCCACTCCGCTAGCTATGGAGCAGGCATGACTGGCAGTTGGCTAATGCTAATGCTGGGAATAGAATAATAAACATACTTATATTACAAATAACTTTGGTATTTAAACCAACTAAAAATTCCATTATATTAGCACTTGTCAAAGTCTTCTTTAATCATCTTTTACTGTTAAATACAAGTTTATTAAGTACATAATAAAGTGCTCTTAAACATGATAAAAAATGACCAAATGCTAAGATGATTGGCTTAACCTTCACTAGACACCAAAATGAGACAAGCAAAGCTAGGTCCTATGGTCTATTGCAGCTACTCCAAAGGATTTGAAAAATTTTAAATAAAAAGAAGTGAGTACTTAGCTATTTTCTGTGGGAACATTAGCTATTTTCTGTAATAGCAATATAAATATATATATGACTATTTTGATAAAAATTATAAAGCTACTGAAATAATACTTATAATTTATTAATAAGCTAACTTGTTAATAACTGAAATACTGTATCAATTTAGCTGCACAGTTTCTATAAAGCTAAGAAAACATACATAATAATTTTAATTCATACACTCATTAAATGTATAACTAAAAGATTATGTTAAATTGCTGACACATTAGGCACATGATGACGCTGACTAGCCCGAGTGTAAATATATAATGCTGGTTATACGCATGTGCAGAGTTGCCCTCATGGAAATAATCCCTTACCAATGGATTCTAATAGTTATTAGTGGTAATTTATTCTAATTGGACAATAATTTAATATTTTTTGATTAATATTCACTTACTTCAAAAATATTTGAATTCAACATAACTTAATTTGAAATGATAAGCTTAAGGAGTAATTGAAGTTATTTTGCTAAGAAAAGCTTGAGGAGAAGAAGAAAAGAAAGAAAAGAATTTTTTAGTTGATGGAAGCCATGAAAATGGAAGAAATAGTGGGAAGGAGTAGATGCTACAGTGCCTTTTTTTTTTCAAAACAAACAACCATTTAATCCTTCTAGTAACCCTCAATAACCTAATAGGTCCTCAAACTTATTTTCTAATCCTATTAACTATTATAGGTTAGTTAACCCCTAGAGCTGGATATTACATATAATTTTCTAAAATTTACAAGAAAATAGAAAGAGAAATCTTAATTTATATGTATATGATAAATATTTTTATTTATCCCATTCAAAAATATTATAATGTGCTACTAGTATTTATTTACTAAATAGTCATATGTGTGTATATATATATATAAGAAAAGATTGAAAATTACTAATTTTAATAAAATTAATTGAGTTATTTTAGTTTTAAAGAAATTTATTAATGAAAAATTAAAATAACAAATACATAATACATAAAATTTTAAAATATCCATACTAAATTAGGTATCTTTAATTATCGTTAACATTTCTTCCATAAAGGCTAAATGCATGGATAAATAAAGATGTAAGATCTAAATATATTGATAAATAAAAGTATAAAAGCGCAATGTCCTCACATAAAATGTATAAGGAGTCAATATAAGAAAAAACATAAGAATACATCTCTTCCATCAAATAAGAGTTAAATCTATCGATAAATAAAATATAAAGACTAAATTTATTAATAAATAAAAGTGTAATGTGGCCAATTAAATATATAAAGGTTCAATATAAAAAAAATATAAAAATCAATGAAGTGAAATATATTTTTTTAAAAAATTTATGATTCATGTTGGACATGGGAGTAAGGAGAATTCATATTCATGTACTCTTATTAAAAAAAAAAAATTCAAATATCATCTTTTTAAACTGCATTGGGCATTGAACATCATTAATCTTATTCATTAACAAGTTTATTGAGACTAGATTTCCTTTTTATCTCTATAAGAAAATTTTCATTTATTAATAATAGATGAGGGGAAAAACCACATGAAGCAAAAATTTTAAGTGATAAAAAAAATTCCTCCCTAAAACTAAACATAACATATACTTAAAGAGAAAATAAAAGACATTAACCAGAATAATAAAACAACAAATAAAACAAAAGCAATAACAAAAATCCAGAGAACAACAACAGGAAACAACAAATTGCAACAACTATATTTTTTTGTCTGCTTTAACAACTCTTGGCAGCTTTCTTCATTCTTAATATCAAGCAGGTGTTGATGTTACCCTAGTTCACATAAAAAAAAAAAAAAAAAAAAAGTTGAATTAATACCAACATTAGTGGCATTTTTTTTTTTATCTTCAATAAATTATAGTTAGGAATAATACATATGGAACCATCTGTACTTGTATGAATTTATCACTTTATTTTATGTACTTTTAATTTTACTAAATTAACAATTCAATTTGTCTATACCTTATTATATAAAGGGAAAAGTACAAATAATTACTGTGGTTTCACTTATTTTCACTTAAAAAGGAATGTAGTATTTTTTGCGGCAAAAAGCTATATGTGGTTTAGTCTATTAGCAATTAGAGAAAAATCATACTAACACCATTAAAAATGATGACGTGACATAGAAAAAAATTGGAATTTCTGTTTGATTCCTCTAATTGAAACTGAATGAAACCACATGATAGTTATTTGTACCTTTTTCATGAATTTATTATATAGTAAAATAACTTATTTTATTTAAGAATATTTATTTTAATTTATAAAAGAAATATGAATATATTATTAACTATTAATTTTTCATTTGATATTTTTACCATTTTTTTATATATTTACCTTAATTAATTTTTTATTTTATTTAATGATATTTGCACTTCCTGTTATTATTTTGTTGTAAATAAAATAAAATTATTTTAATTATTTTTTAAACTATTTTGAATTTTTTTTAAAAATTAATTTGTTGTACTTGCAAAAAAAAATTACTTAAATAAAATATGTAACTCTTTTTTTAATAAAAAAATTGATTTTTTTTTTAAAAAATAACATCAATTTTACATAATAACACTTTTAGTTATAAATAGGACTAACACTTTGTGAAAACAATTATATAATTATAAAAATAATTTTTATAAAAATATATTTTTTATAAATAAGAAATTAATATATATATATATATATTATTTTATATTTTATTTAAAAATATTTTTACTTTCTATTTTTTTATTGTAAAAAAAGTAAAATTATTTTAATTATTTTATAAAAATATTTTAAATTTTAAAAAAATAATTTATAAAAAGATGGTAACTTGTGATACTTGTGGAGAAAATATTACTTTCATAAAATATAAAACTTTTTTTCACATAACATGCATTCTTCTTTGTAAAAAATCAAATTTTAATTGAGTAAAAATTTTTAATTAATGCTATTATGTAAAAATTTTATTTTTATAAGTAAAAGTGTTATTATGTAAAAATATGATTTTTTTTTTTTAATTTACAATGAAATAATAACTCGAATCAATAATTATCCTTAAATAAAGTAAAAAAAATCAAATAAGATAAATATATCAAAAATAATAAAAATATTAAATGAAAAATTAATATTTAATAATATATTCATATTTCTATTATAAATTAAAATAAATATTCTCAAATAAAATCACTCATTTTATTATATAATAAACTCATGAAAAAATACAAAAAAGTACCATGTGGTTTCATTAAGTTTCAGTTAGAGGGATCATACTGAAATTTCAATTTTAACCATCTCACGTTATTATTTCTAACGGTGTTAGTATGATTTTCCTCTAATTGCTAATGGACTAAACCACAGCTATTTTTTTGTTGTAAAAAATACCACATTCTTTTAAGTGAAAACGAGTAAAATTATTGATTAGTTATTTATACTTTTCTCTTATATAAATATATATACTTGTATGAATTTGTCATTTTGCCTCTTGTACTTATATAAATTAATTTGCCACTTTGCCACTATATCTATGTTGACTTGTCATCCCGCATATCTTACCACCAGTATAAATAGGTATTTATATAATGTATTATAGACAAGTTAAGATATTAATTTGCTAAATCTGAAAGTATAGAGGATAAAATGACAAATTCATATAAATAAAGGTAGCTGCAGATGTAATATGCCTTATACTTATCGTAATGAAGTTTTTATTTTACAATTGGATTTAATTAGCATATCACTTGACTAATTAAACTCTGACTCTAATTCAAACTAATTCAATAATGGATTAGAAATGAATTCAACACTTTAAGCAAAACATAATTTAATGAATTCATGGTCTAAGGAAAAAAAAACAATCTAATCTGTCAGGTTCTTTAACCAAATTTTCAATTGCATACTAAACTAAAGTTTGCATTAATTTAATTATTAATTATTAATTATTAATTATATCATTGGAATGGTTTTAATTCTTTTCAATTTTATTTAAGAACTTAAATGTAATCAAAAAATACTTTAAAATTCTATTCAAAATAAGATATTTATTTAAATGCTCTCACAAATACATTTGAACACAACAGGATAACAAATCAATAAGTAAAGCTATCTTTTTTTATACTACCTCATCATTTTTCATTGTTAATCAAGAAAAGAACAAAAAATATAAAATCATTTTTATATATGCATTAATATTAATCAAATAAAAATATAATATGACAAATATTTATAACTCTCATTATCATAAGCATTGAAATTCTTGAGCAACTTTTCTATCTTTTGGATTTTTTTTAAAAAAATAATAATGTCACCTTGTTTATCAATATTCCTTCCTCTACTTCATCTTATTTTTCCTTTTCCGAGCTTTAATAGAAAGTTTTGAATAACATGATTAAATGTAGTGATGTAAGTAAATAAATTGAGTTTCATAAATATTAAAAATTAGAAATTATTATTTTAAAAACGTGAGAAAATTAAGATTTTATGGAAAGAAATTTTAGGTTTATTTAATTAGATAGTGGTAGAGGAGAAGGCGATTCTAAATTTTTGAAAAATATTTTTTTATGTCTTAATATTTTCTTTCATGAGTATAAGGTGAATCAAATTTTTAGAAAAACATTTATTTTGGATAGAGTTTCCAAATAAATTTTCAAATTTATATTTAGCTAGATTTTTTTTAAAAATAAGATAGAATTATACACAATTGGAAACATAATAGCTAAATTCATACAAATTTAAATTGAAAACATAACTCACCTTTGCTATGGATGTGTTTGCTTTTACAAAATTTTATTGTTTTTCCTCCTTAAGGATGTTCTTTAGAGATACCAAGTTCATATTTTGTAGCATCAACTCCACCCAAGTTAACTTCAGGTTTAACCTCTGTAAGTGCAGGTGCATCCTCAGTAACATCAACTTCAACCTCGTCAAGAGCTTCCTGAATAACACACAATCTTATAATATAAATACAATCACATTGATTTGAAAATGACACGTATAATTTGATTTTAATTTGATGAGGCAATTTAAGTCTCTACCATTGAAGAAGTAGATGAAGTATACAAATGCTAAAAAAGCATGATTTTATATTATTCTTAATTATATAACAAATTCATACAGGTTAATTATAAAATTTAATTAAATATATGCTGTCCACATCAATTACTCATTCAAATTTAATGAACAGATGTATTTTGATGATATAGTGGAAAAATTGTGACATATTAAATAACTTATACAATAAAATAAAAATTAAGTGAAAATATCTATCACCAGAGAAAATATAGTTAATTATACAGATGATTTTGTTATTATTTGTCAATCAAGTGTGAGGCTATATATATAGAATAAAGCTGAATAAGTTTATTTTTGCATGTTAGAGTTAATTAATTAATTAATGTAAGTTTGAGTGTGATTATATATGCATGAATATTATAGGAATTAATGATCTTTAAAGGACAAAATATCAAATTAGAGCATTGGAAAAAACATCACCGAACAAAAAGAAAAAAGAAAGCAGAAAGTGTAATCATATAAAAAGAAAGAACCATCATACCTCTTCTTCCTAGTCTCTGAATGTAGATTTGGATAATCGAGTTATTGTTGCATTAAGATCTCCAATTAATGGATGATCTTTCATTTGCCAATTTACTTTCTGTAACGTTGTTGTTATCAATGGACCACAAGAAAAGGTCTTCATTTCAAGGCAGTCCACTAACTGTAAATCTTGTAATAATGGGAATTCAAGAGAACAACTCCTCCAAATTGCAAAAACTCGTAAGCTTGGGTAACCTAAGAAAAAACAGGGACTTGAGTTGAGGGAACACTAAAATTTTATCATTGCCTTCTTCTTCTTCTTCAACTGTTAATATTTCCTTCAACCCATGGCAGTTGATTATTCGTAGCTCTTGGAGTTGTACAAGACACTTAGCCACAGAAATTGAGAAAACGTTTCTCAAACTACGGCAACGATCAATTCGTAGAATTTTCAGCTTCTGGAAGCCAGTATTTTGTACATAATGATTTTCTACTTCCCCTTCTGATTTGTACTCTTCAAATATCTCTACCATCGATTCACAAAAACTTACAGAAAGCTTTTCCAGATTTTGAAGGCTTCCTATCAAATTGCAAGGGATGCCATTCAGTAACGTTTTGCAGCCCCTAACACACAAAGTACCAATTAATTTACTTGAATCGCCGTGTGGAGGAATAATGTCATTCTCAACAAATGATGCTGAACTCATCTGCAATTAATGTTAATAAAAATAGAACATAAATTATCTTCATATTTTATATATATTGGAGTAATAAATATTGGAATAATGCTAAAGATAAATAAGAGATGATCAATGTACGTACCACTTCCTCCAGAGTTACATTAAGGTCTTTCTCCTTTAGTGGATACTCAAACTCATCTATCTTTATCTTTTTTAGTTTTGGTGTGATCACTGATCCTTCAAAGCAGAAGAAACTCCTCATCTGATTGCATCTGGACATTTCAAATTCTTCCAATACCGGCATTTCAATTAAGGCATCAATCGTGCAGATGTTCCTAAGTTTGGGTAGACGAACAAGTTCCAAGGTCTTTAATTGAGGGAATACAATTTTAATTTGAAAATTGGGCTTGCTCTTGCTGCTAATTCCATCTTTTCTTCTGGCTTTATATATTCATGATCCCATATCTTGTTACTACTTGACAACACATTTATCAAACTTTCACAACCAATTATTGTTAGGACTGTCAAATTTTGAAAAGAAGCTGCTGCTGCTGGAGGAATAACATGCACCACATTTGACAAAGAATCTAAATTCAATTCCTCCGAAACATTGAGCACTGCTACTCCATTAACATTATTACTATGCCTTTCCTCAAATGAAAATATCACTTCCAATGCTTTACAATGTTCCAATTTCACTAGTTTCAGTTTGGGCATCCCTTGAATGCATTTAGATGGAAATGCACGGCATATCTCTCTCTGCTCATTAATACCGCCACATGGATCCTCCTTCATTCAGAAATTAAACCTTCCATTAATTAATCTATGAACTCATATATACTAGTTTTTTTGGCACATGCAATCACGTAATTAAAATATTTATTAAATATATACCTTTCTTTCAATTTTTTTTATGTTACAAAAGTTAGAATAATGTTAAATAATACATATTGTTCATTATAATTCATACAAAAAATGTATTATATATTAAAAGTTATTATAAAAAATTGAAACTAATATAACAACAACTTTATAATGATAATCATATATTTATGTTGGTGATATATAGATTTAAACATTATATATGAAAAAATATAAAAAATGTCTCTCTGCTTGTTAATTTTATTTATAAAACAGAAAGAATAACTATTATAATAATACTAAATAATATACATTATTGATTATAATTCACACAAAAGATGTATTATATTTAAAGAGTATTTATAAAAAATTAAGATTAATAAAAGAACAATTTTAATGATGTTTTTATATTCATATTAGTTATATGAATAAATAAAAAAATTATAATATAGCTGTAGAAAACTATTAGTTAATATAATAATATTTTTTACGAATCAAATTATAATTAATCTTAAGATAATAAAACAATCTATTGATTATTTTCTAATTAAATTTTAATATAGAATTTTTAAACCAATTTTACAAATTTAAAAGACTTATAATTTATTATAATTTTAATAAATTATCTATTTAGCAATTATATATTATTTCTTTAATATGTTTTGAACTTTAATACTTCTCTCTATTTTAAAAGTAATTTCATGTAATATTTTTTATATTAGTTAATAATTAGATATTTAAAAATTTTAATAAAATTAAATTTAGATTTTATTATTAAACTTTAATAAAAACATTTAAAAACAATAAAAGTACTTTTTTATTTATATAATATAAATATTACTGTAACATCCGTGTCCTGGATTATTGTTCATGATTATGAATTAAGAATGTGATTACTGTTCAGTAATCAAATTTGATGATTTAAGAGTTATTTGCCACTGTTCTGAAATATGCTTTGGAGTTTGATTCTTTAGTAAATAAGTCAATAATTGTTATTGAATAAGCATGTGGCATGGAATTGACATTGATAAGGCATTCTAGTGTTTTGAGATAAGCACTTAATGCGGACAAGTTATAAGACATCAAAGTTTGATGTTATTAAAGGAGGTTTAAGGACGAAATTGAAAGAAACAAAAGAAGAGGGATTAAAAGGAAAGAATGGTGGATAAGTATGAAATTGGATAAGAAAGGAAAAGAGAAAGGAAACAAAGCTTCTGCAGAGGAAAAACAAAGAAAAAGAAACGGGAGA
>CATIWO010260584.1:0-10989 GCA_949673435.1 Macaranga tanarius | reverse complement strand
AAAATAGACAGAGGTGATAGTCAAATTAATATCAACCAAATATTAATTTATTGACTATGAACAATTTTATAGCACATGTACTAAATAAATGTATCCTCATATTATCAACTCTTGATAATACATTTATTTAACATAATGCTAGTGGAATAATACTTCAAATAAATAAACACTTTTATTTAAAAGAACATTACATGGCCATTTGGGATAATTAACAATGTCATAATACAAGATTGCCTCTAGGGCATATCACCTATACTAACACTCGCTACTTTCCAAAGATGTATGTTTTCAATTTTTAGTGATCTAATAGATGATTGTGTTGAAGTATTCATGAATAACTTTAGTGTTTATGGATCTAACTTTGCAAATTGTCTATTAATTCTTTTTAAAGTTCTTGATAGGTGCAAAGAATATGGATTAGTACTTAATTGGGAGAAGTGCCACTTCATGGTAAAAGAAGGGATTGTTCTTGGCCATATGGTTTCACAAAAAGGCATCAAGGTTGATAGAGCAAAGATTGAAGTCATTGCCAATTTGCCACCTCCAAAGAGTGTAAAGGATATAAGGAGCTTTCTTAGACATGCGGGTTTTTATAGAAGATTCATACAAGATAGCAAAGCCACTATGCAAGCTACTTGCCAATGAGGCTATTTTTGAGTTTGATGATGCATGCATGGATGCATTTAGGACTTTGAAGAAGGCTCTTATATCAGCACTGGTTTTGCAACCACCTAATTGGGAGAAACCATTTGAGATTATGTGTGATGTGAGTAACTTTGCGGTTGGGGCTGTTTTAAGGCAAAGAAAAGAAGGCAAGCCTTATGTGATTTATTATGCTAGTAAACTACTTAATGATGCTCATATTAATTATACCACTACAGAAAAAGAGTTGCTTGCTATTGTTTATGCATTCGACAAGTTTAGAGCATATCTTGTGGGGAAAAAAGTCATTGTGTATTCCGACCATGCTGCCCTCAAGTACCTTCTAAGCAAGAAAGATGCAAAACCAAGGCTCTTAAGGTGGATTCTAATGCTTCAAGAGTTTGATTGGGAAGTAAGAGATAAGAAAGGAAGTGAGAATCTTATTGCGGACCACTTATCAAGACTAAATCAAGAGGGATTGAACAAGAGTGATGACGGTGTGCCAATTAATAAATCATTTCATGGTGAACATCTCTTTACATTAACTTCTAAGGAACTTCCATGGTTTGTGGATTTTGCAAACTACCTCGTGAGTGGTGCTCTACCTTATGGGTTAGATTTTTGGCAAAAGAAGAAATTTTTGCATGATAGTAAGTTCTACTATTGGGAGGAACCTTTGCTTTACAAGAGATATGGGGACGGTTTGATTAGAAGATGTATCCCTCAAGATGAAGAAGATGTATCCCTCAAGATGAAGTACAAGATGTTTTGAGACATTGTCATTCCTTGGATGTAGGCGGACACTTTGGTCCATCAAAGATAGCTTCTAAGGTACTTTAATCTATTTTTTGGTGGCCTACTTTATTTAAAGATGCTAGAGAATTTATGGTTAAATGTGATAGATACCAAAGAATGGGTAATTTGTTTAAGAAATATGAGATGCCTTTGAAAGGAATTCTTGAAGTAGAGATTTTTGATGTTTGGAGTATTGACTTCATGGGTCCTTTCCCTAGTTCTTTGGGCAACAAATATATATTGGTTATGGTAGATTATGTCTCTAAATGGGTAGAAGCAATAGCTACTATTACTAATGATGCCAAGGTTGTCAAAAAAAATGCTTAAGAGAATTATATTTCCAAGGTTTGGCACCCCTAGAGCATTAATTAGTGATGGTGGTTCACACTTTTGTAATAATATAATTGAAGCACTTTTGAAAAAGTATGGAGTTACACATAAGGTGGCTACTCCATATCACCCACAAATAAGTGGGCAAGCTGAGGTGAGTAATAGAGAGATTAAGTGAATTTTAGAGAAAACGGTTTCTTCATCAAGAAAGGATTGGGCATTGAAGTTAGATGATGCCTTATGGGATTATAGGATAGCTTTTAAAACACCCATTAGCCTTACTCCTTATCAATTGATTTATGGGAAGTCTTGTCACTTTCCTGTAGAACTTGAGCATAGGGCATTTTGGGCAACTAGGGCTTTGAACTTTAATTTGAAGAAAGCGCGTATGAAAAGACTACTTCAACTCAATGAATTAGAAGAATTAAGAATGAATGCTTATGAGAATGCTAAGTTATATAAGGATCGTACACAATTGTGGCATGATAAGCATATAATTAAAAAGGAGTTCCATGAGGGAGACCTTATTCTGCTTTATAATTCTAGATTGAAGTTGTTTCCCTGTAAATTGAAGTCAAGGTGGTCGGGTCCATTTAAGGTTGTCAAAGTTCATTCATATGGGGCAATTGATATTGCAAATGACAAAGGAGAAACCTTCAAAGTGAATGGTCATCGTCTCAAACCTTATTTGATTGAAAATGTAATTGATCCCTAAGAATCAATCTCTCTTTCTACACCATGAATGCAAGGAGGTATAGTCAATCTATAGACTATAAAATTTAGCTAGGTATTTCTCTATTTTTAGTTTCTTTATTTTCATTTATTATACATTATTTAATTTTGAATTTACACATACACATTGTTTTTCTTTTAATAAATTTTTGTTTTCATTTGAATTATTTTAATTTCTTTTGACTTAGTTTTATATTTTTATTTTATATTTCATGTTTATTTTAGTTTTATTTAAAAAAAATTTAATTTTTGCCTTGGCTCTGTGCCGAGTCGGCACAGCGTGCTGACTAGTAACAGAGTCGGATGGTGTCGTGGTGCCAAGTCAGCACAGCGTGCCGACTCGTCCCCTACACACAGACACATTTATTTTTCTTTCATAATTTTTATATTTTAATTCTTTATACATTTTTATTGTTTCCTTAAATTATTTCCTATTTAAAAACTACTACTTTTTCCTATCTAATTTTATCTACATGCATATAACTCCTATTCCAAGTTTGAATTTAAATTGAAAATCCATGTCCTTTCCCCATAAAGACACAACCTTTCAACATGTCATAACTTTTTTCTTTTCCTATATATAACCATATTAATTGCTAATATAATAATATCAACTCCTCTCTTTTTCATTTCCCTTTCTTCTATATAAACACCTAATTTCCTTCTTACAAATTCATTCTCTACAATTTTTCTCTTTCTTCACATTCTCTCTACACCACTCCTTCTCTTTTTAATATATTTCTTTATTTCTAGTTTCCCTTCTTCTTCTCAAACTCTTCTTCCTTCTATTTTCTTTCCCTAGTCGACCCCCTCTCCCACTTTCTTCTTCTTTCTTCTTTCATTTTACTTTCAAGAATTACCATGAGGAAAATAAAAGGATCTTCATCCACAAGGCCTAGGAGGAATGATCATGATGAGGAAGAGCCACAAGTAGAGGATTTGCAATAAACATATAAAGCTAAGTTTCATATACTTTCTCATGATGAAGGTGCTAGGTTTACTAAGTATAAGTTTAGAGAAATGGTTGCATTCAAGTATATCCCTACTTCTTTACTAAATGATGTTGGTATGCATGATTCCTTTACTCAATTGCTAGCAAATTGTGGTTTGAAGAAATTTATCTCTATGCATGAACATACTTTTGTTGACTTGAATATGGAATTTTACACAACTTTGGATGTTAATGCTAATGATTTCCATATTCTTGAGTTTAGGATGTTAGGAAAACCACACCAACTTACTTATTCTTTCATGCAATGTGTCTTTGGTTTTAAGAAGGATGGTATGTGTGATATGCCAAAGGCTTTTGATGTTGATGCATTTTGGACTTTCTTAACTAATTTGCCACCACATTTTAGGCCAAAGAAAGGCAAGGCTATGTTTATTAAAGATTTACAATTTTAGTTGTTGCATAAGGTGCTTTGTTGTGTAGTATTCCATAAGTCTGAATTTAATAGAGTTTCAGCTCAAGAGATATTTTTAATATGGTGCCTTCACAATAGGAAATAAGTTTGTTGGACTTATTGGATATTTAATCAACTATTGCAATGTGCTAATCGCAAGGATGTTCCTTTGACACATGGCCATGTTATAACTATCATTGCTAAAGTATTTAATGTTGATTTTATTGTTGTTGACCATGTTGCACCATGCACATTCTTCACTAAACAAGCACTTGTGAGAGGTAAAGTTGTAGATGCTTCATTTCGTTTAGTTCCTGCACACACAAGATCTTGTTGGAAGGGTATCCTCCATCCATATTTTGTAGGTGCTTAAGATGATGAGGAGCATGCTTAAGTCGGAAATATTGGAGATGATGCTCAAGGTGAAGAGCAAAATATGGGAGATGATGTTAACCAAGATGAATGGCCTCAAGATGATGTGCCAATCCCTTCTTTTCTTACTCAAGGCGGTGCTAATAGCTCTTCTAGCCATGACTTGCCTCTTTGGGAGCAAGTTTTGGCCAACCAAAGGGCGATGCAACACCAATTAAATGGCATGGAGACCTTTGACTGTCAATTAGCTCACCACTAACATCGGATGGAGTACAAGATGTAACAATATTTTGCCCATTGTAGACATAATATTGAGTCTCCACCACCATCCCCTTTGGAGGATTGAGGGAGTTCTTCCTTTTCCCTACTTTTTCTTTACATGTTTCACATTGGGGACAATGTGTATTTTAAGTGTGGAAGGGAATTAAGTAGTAGCCGTTAGTAGTAGATATTATGCATGTTAGTATTTAATATTTTATGCATGATTTATGTTTAGGTTGTTTATGTATGATTGCCATGTTAATTTTGCATACTTACTTTATCTTCTCTACATTAATAAGTAGTAGCCTCTTTTCTAGTTAATTTTAATTTTGATCGAGTTTTACTTTTATGTCATGTTAATATTTGATTTTTTAGGCTCAATTAGTAGAATTTTTAAAGTCTCATTTAGTATAGTCTTTAAGTTTTTCTTATTATCTATTTTTATTCCTTTCAAAATCTAGTGAATTTTTCATCTACTTTCTAACTATGCTTAAGGCTATGATGCTAAAGATTTAAGATTAATTTTCTTAGAACTTAGGTAGCTTAAAGAAAACTATAGCCATAATACGAAAGATTAGCATTTCAATAATGGATGAGGACAAAAAAAAAGAGAAAATTATTATACTTGTTATGTGATGTGTTTTGAGTAAGTTGTGTGCAAATGAGTTTACTCCTTAATTGCATTCATTCGGAAAGAGTATGTTACATTGTAAGTATAAAGAAAATAAGTAGGATGGAGCATAAAATGCACCCACTAGTAAAAAAAATACATATATATAAAAAAATGTGTCTAAAAATGCCATGAGAAATGTTAGTCTATGCGTGTGCTTGATTTTTGTCCTAAAAAGCTACTTGTGTTTTTAGAAATCTTAAGTTTGAAGAATGAATATTATGGCTAGATAGCTTGGTTAGCACTTTGACTTTGTATTCTTGATTTTGTTATTAATAGGTTGAGATAATGTGTTAAACTTATTGCCTATGCTATGAAACTTGTTTCCTTTGTCATTGTTGAGCATTGAAAGTTAGTTGTTAACTATCTTTTTCTATAAAAATTTCTTTCATTATTAGAATGACTTGTTAAGATGGCTACATATATTTTGGAGAAGATAAAATTTTTGTTATTTTTCTTGCTTAGATTTTTGTTTCTTTCTTGAGGGCAAGCAAAGTCTAAGTGTGGGAGAATTTGATAGTATGCAAGCTAGCATGGTTATTTAGAATCATTTTGTTATCTTTTTATTTATTTTTTGCATTTGCATTTTATTTATTTATTGCACTTTTATTGTTATTTTTGTGCTTTGATATTGCTTGTGTTTTATAGGTCATTATAGGCTAATTTTATGATTACAGTAGCATTAGAGTGCATTGGAGTGAAGAAAAGCCAAAAGGAAGCCAAATGAGGCAATTTCAGGTTTGTGCTGAGTCAGCACAGCATGCCGACTTGTGACAGGAGTTGGCTGTGCTGAGTCGGACAGTGGTGGCAAGTCCAAAGGGGTATGACTCTTCAACTTTGTACAGTTTTTGTATTTTAGCCATAATTTCCTTTATAAACCTCCAAATTGAGTGATTTAAGTTGCATTGGAAAGCTAACTCAAAGACCTACAACTTTCATGAAGATACATTTTGGAAATAACGTAAATTCAATGGATGAAAATGCCCTTGAAATTACTGTCATGAAGATACATTTTGGAAATAACGTAAATTCAATAGATGAAAATGCCCTTGAAATTACTGTATCTGCATAGAGTGGTGACTTTTCATGTCAAATGGTGCCTTTCCAATTGTATACAAATTTTAATCACTTGTAACTCTTCCTAAGGCCTATAAATACATGTGTTGGCTGTATTCTCAGAGAGAGAATAGTAATTTTAGATAAGAGACATCAGAAAGCATATTATTATCCATCAAAAGTCTTAGTTTTATTTAGTTATTATTATTAGTGCAATTCAATATTCAAGTGAAGAATATTCAAGCAAGTCAAGAAATCTTCAAGAAGGCTATCCACATTCAATGTTCTATCTTTTTCTCTTTGTACTTTGTATTTTATTTTCCTTCTTATTGTTATTTTAATTATATTTATCATGTATCTTGGCTAGGCCATTATTTTTTAGAATTTCAAGAAAGAATGAATCAATGAATTATTTTTTTATTTTATGTTATATTAATGGTTTGAATTCAATTGTGAGTTTAAATATGTTGTATATGTTTGATCACCATATATGATATTTTAATCAAATATGTACACAATAAGAGTTGGTGCATTTTGGTGGATATATAATTGAATTCTCTAAAGGCAATGAAATCACTTGGAGACAAGGATTTCTACTTAATAAAAATTATAAGTCTTGCATGGTAATAATATGAATTATGTTTATCTCTATAATGACATGAGAATGCTTGTAGACTCTAAATGAATTACCCTTTATTGACAATGAGAGTTGTATTGAAGGACTTTAAGTATATTTGACAATGAGAGTTGCATTTATGCCTTATGCCATGTTTATAATCATTTGATGTAGCTATTTTGTTTATTTTATAATTCTTAATAAATTCCTACTTGTAGTTTTAATACACCATATTTAACTTAATATTTAGAATAATTAGATTAATTATTGTAGTTAGTAATTAATTAGAATAACTAGAATAATCCAACAATTGTCATTATTAATATTTTGCCTATCCATCTCATTATCTATTCGGTTAATATAAAATTCACAAATTCCCTGTATTCGACACCCTACTTACTCTATACTTAGTCTTAGAGACTAGGGTATTATAATTTATACCACATCAAATTTTGGCGCTGTTGCTGGGGAACTTGTTTGATATTTTTATTAGCTTAAGGTAGAGAAAGGTTATTTTAGGCCTTCATTTTATTTTATTAGTTGTAATTTTTATTAAGTTTTATTTTCTTTGATTGTTTGATTTGATGATGAGGCTTAGTAGAAGTGCTAGTGATATTTTACATTTTGATCCCGAAATTGAGTTAACTTTACATGCTTTACGTAGGGAATAAAGGCAAAGAAATTTGAATCAATAAAATTTGAACATTATGGCAGAACCGGAGAGACAAACTCTAGGCGACTTTGCTATGCCCGATGTAACGGGTAATTTTGGAGGAATTGTGGCTCCATCAATAGCCAACCATAACTTTGAAATTAAACCAAGCATCATACATATGGTGCAAAACAATCAATTTGGAGGTTTACAAGGAGAGGATCCATATGCTCATATATTGGCTTTTCTCAATGTATGTGCTACCTTCAAGATCAATGGAGTGACGGATGATGCAATAAGGCTTAAGCTTTTCCCATTTTCAGTCAAGGAAAAGGCATAACTTTGGCTTGCTAGTTTGCCAAGTGAATTAATCACTACTTGGGACCAATTGAAGCAAGCATTTCTTCACAAGTATTTTCTACCACAAAAGACCGCCAAGTTTTGTAATCAGATCACTACTTTTAAGCAAAATGGTAATGAGACCATATATGCAGCTTGGGAGAGATTTAAGGAGCTTTAAAGGCAATGTCCACACCATGGCTTGCCTGATTGGATGATTCCTCAAATTTTCTACAACGTGTTGACGGATGAGAATAGGAATATTGTCAATGCAGCCTCTAGTGGGAAATGGATGGATAAAACGGCTAGGGAGGCTGTTATTTTACTTGAAGAGCTTGCATCTCAAGGATACATGGGTGATGAGCCAACAATGGCAAAAGCAATAGGAGTTTTAGAGCTTGACACTATCAATTTGTTAAGTGCTATGGTAGATGCTCTCACTAAATTGGTAAGTAAATCTCAAGTTAACTCTACTGATAATGCTAGTGTTGCTTGTGAGCTTTGTGGAGGATCTCATTTATATACTCAATGCAATATAAATTATAATGCTAATAAGGATGTGAGTTTTGTGCAAGGAGCTTTTAACCAAAGAGGGAGACTAAATTCTAATACCTATAACCCTCAATGGAGATACCATCTCAGATTTTCTTGGTCAAATACATCCTCTCAACTAAACCCTCCATTTAATTAAAATTTTTCCAAACCACAAAATCCACCCGGTTTCCATATAAAACCAAATCATCCTCCTTTTAACCTTCAACCACCACCAAAGTCTAACTTAGAAGGTCTTATGGAGCAATTCATAAACCAACAATCAACTACCAACAAATAATATGAAGACCAATTCAAGCAACTTAATGTAAGAATTGATCAACTTGTTTCCTATAATAGAATCCTTGAAAATTAAATTGTTCAACAAGCTTCTTCAACCCCTCAATCTTTAGGAAGACTACCAAGTCAACCTAAATTTCAGCCTAAAGAATATTGTCAAGTTATAAACTTGAGAAGTGGTAAAGAAGTTGGAGATGCTTCACTAAGTAAGAAGAACATGGTGAGTGAGGATGATGATGGCGGTATGGTGAATTCTAATGTAGATGATGGTGTGAAGAATAAAAAGGATGATAAGTGTGGTATGGAAGAGAAGACTACTCAAGAAGTACCAAACAAGAAAGGTGAGCTAAAGATTGACCTTAGAACCTTACCTTTCCCACAAAGGTTCATAAGGCACAATCTTGACAAATAATTTGGTAAATTTCTTGATCATATGAAAGACATAACTATTACTATACCTTTTATGGATGCTATTAGAGATATGCCCTCTTGGGGAAAATTTTTGAAGGACATTGTTAATCATAAGGGTAAGATGGAAGAGTATGGGCTCGTTTCACTAGTTGAAGAATCTAAGGCAATGTTCTCAAGAACTCCACCAAAACTCAATGATCCAGGTTCTTTTACTATTCCTTGTAGAATAGGTGATCTTGCATTTAATAAAGCTTTATGTGATATAGGTCATAGTGTGAGTTTAATGCCTTATTCAATATATGAGAAAATAGATTTAGGTGAATTGAAGCCTACTACCATGTGTCTTTCTATGGCAGATAAATCTATTAAATATCCATTAGGTGTGCTTGAGAATGTACCCACCAAAGTAGGAAAATTTATTATTCCTGCAGATTTTGTTATAATGGATATGGAAGAGGACGTTGAAATTTCCATATTGTTGGGAATGCCATTTTTAGTGACCGCGAGAGTGGTCATTGACATGAAAAATGGCAAAATTAAGGTGGAAGTAAATGATGAGTCTATTATTTTTGATCTTTATAAAATGATTAAGACATCTCCACCTATTGAAGTTTGTGGAAGAATAAACTCAATTGATATAATTGATAAGTGTGTACAAGATGTTATTCATGAGTATTTAGGTAAAGACCCTTTATCGGATTCTATGCCACAAAAGGTTGATGACAAGTATTCCAATAAGGAAGTTGTAGCTTGTGTAAGAATGTTGGGATCGGCTCCATCTACTTATCATTATAGGTATCAAAGATTTGAGCCATTAATGAAGGAAGATGATCCTAACCCTTCCTCACCAAGTGAAGCACCTAATTTGGAGCTTAAACCTTTGCCTTCCACTCTAAGGTACGCATTTCTTAATTCTAACTCTAATTTTCCTTTTATTGTAAATTCTTTACTATCTAATGATGAGGTGAATGCTTTGTGTGATGTTTTGAATAAACATAAAGGAGTAATAGGATATTCAATTAATGATCTAAAAGGACTAAGCCCAACTATTTGCATACATAGAATCCTTTTAGAGGATGATACTAAGCTTATTATAGAAGTTCAAAAAAGGCTCAATCCCACTCTTAAGGAAGTGGTTAGGAGGGAAGTGATTAAGTTACTTGATAATGGGATCATATATTCCATTAGTGATAGTAAGTGGGTAAGCCCCGTTCAAGTTGTTCCTAAAAAGGGTGGCTTGACCGTTGTACAAAATGAACATAATGACTTAGTGCCTACAAGGACTATCATGGGTTGGCGTATGTGTATTGACTATAGAAAGTTAAACAAAGCAACTAGGAAATATCATTGTCCATTGCCTTTTATTGATCAAGTAATAGAAAGATTAGCAAATTTTTCGTATTTTTGTTATCTTGATGGGCTTAGTGGTTTTTACCAAATCCCTATTCATCCCGATGACCAAGCTAAGACCACTTTTACTTGTCCATATGGTACTTTTTCTTTAAGGAGTATGCCTTTTAGTTTATGCAATGCTCTCGCTGAAAGGAATCAAGATATGCAACACACTAAAGCGGAAGGGTGTGCCAAAAAGGGTGAAATTCAAAAATTTTCACTTGCATAGTTCTTCATCAAATGAAGAATTCGAAACCCCAAGATCCAATTTGAAATTAACACATAGCTAAATTAAACACATAAGCATGCATACCACAACAACCTAGAAGTTCAAGTTCAAAGAAAATTACCAAACTTCTTATGGTTGATGTAGACCACAATAATCTACTAATTTGGTATGGAAGATTCAACTCTTGAATCACATGCCCTAGTCACCCAAGTGTGTGACCTCTAGCTTGAAACACCAAGCTCCCACCAAGTCACCTTT
>CATIWO010260572.1:0-46261 GCA_949673435.1 Macaranga tanarius | reverse complement strand
TTAATGAACACCAAGAATAAATACTCAAATGAATCACGTAACAATTTAACAATCAATAATTGAACAAACTAAATTTTAAAAGAGAAAAGTAAAAGAGGGTTACTGTGAAGCTTGGATTGAGTGAACTTTTGCCCTCAGATAGTCCAAATTGCTCCTTTCTTGTCTTCGATTTGGATTCGGTCCACAGATGGTTTCTTTGGATTTTGGTTTTGCCTTTTTTTTTCTCTAGTTTTTTCTTTTTTTCTTTCTCACTTTTCTTTTCTTTCTTCTGATTTGGCTCTCCCCAAAACAAAATTCCCTTCTCACTTCTACAGACCTCTTACTTATAGGCCCTTCTCACTCTCTTTCACTCCCTCTCTTCTCTCTCATTTACCCCTCATTAAGCTGCTATTATGGTGAAAACTTACAGAACGTGGAACAGTTATCGCACGTTCCATATTATGTGCGTTACTGAATTTATTTTTTTGTACTCTACGTCACTAAGGCGTGCACCTCTTCGTTGAGGCGTGCGCCTCTATGACGAGGAATGGGCTTGATCTGGTTCGGGCTGAAAGCTTTGGTTCACGGGTTGGGTTAGGTGTTTGAGGCCTGCCAGGTGAGTTTTTTTTGGGCTTTTTCAAATGGATCCGAATCCAATCCTTCATCAATCTGGGCTTTAAATGCAGACTTTCATCATTGGGCTTTGGCCACGCGGGCCGGGCTGGACCTCATGTCCACAGGAGGTGCCTCTTCAATTCTGGCTGCAATTTCTTTCCAATTTTAACACTTTAAAACCATATAAAAAATGCTCATTCAAAACCACAGCTGCCCCAAGTCTTGAGAAACCCTAAAAAAACATCCAAAACCATTACAGAACAAAACTTGAAGCTAATCCGACCCATTCTTCAAAGTTTAGGCGGTGAAGACTGGCAAAAACTGAATGTCTTTCATTTATCTGTCTTTCGATCCCTCCATTTATGCAAGATCAATTATCCTTTTTTGCACACTTTTGCCCAATTCTGGGATCCCAAGATCCATGTTTTCAAATTCAATAACTTTGAAATTTGTCCTCTGCCTGAAGAATTTGGAGTAATCTTGGGTTACCAAGACGATTCAACCAAACAGGTCGTAGTTCCCCTATTCAATAACCCATATGAAAGAAACATTCAGAATCAGATGGCTCGCTTATTTAATCTCGCCCCTTCATCTTCCCTTGCACATGTGATAGGGAACAATATCATCATTGAATCCTTCTTGAAAGTTGCAGTAGTTGTGAACAACAAAGAAGTGTATTGGCCAAGGATGATTGCACTATGTCTGTATGCGCAGTTTTTGCTGGTTTCTCCTTCAGGGGATGGTGATACCAAACTCTTTCAAATCCTTGATCAGGTCGAATCTGGTTTCAATCCTATGCAAATTATCTTAGCTGAAACCCTGATTGGTTTGGACAATCTGTCACTGACACATCACTTTACTGGTAGTCCAATGCTCTTAGAGGTATTTTCTTTTTCCTTTTTTTTTCATTTTTTTCATTATTATTTTTTAGATTTGGTTCCAAGAGAAATTGAAGCTATTGGCTCCTCCACCTAATGTTGCGAAGTATAAGGCAAAGCAAGTGCGCACATGCCCGCTTCAGAAGCTTGCTGCTGACTTGAAGAAATGGTTGGCGAATTTTTCAGAGTCTGGAGTACAATGGATGTGCCCTTGGTGGAACATCAAGTATGTGACCACTAGGACTTATACTCATTATGTGCCTCTTGCTGGGTTGCACTTGTGCTCTTTCTACTATCCTTCTCGCCTTTATCATCAATATGGAGAAAAATAACTAATTGTGGAACATACCCACGAATTCCAACCCGGACCTCTTATCCAGAACTTTATAGAGAACTTTTCAGCAACCTGGCCCCTGCGTACCATCAGGAGAGGCATTCCAGAGGATAGGGACACCACTACAGATGATCATTATAAAATATGGATTTACTTACAGCAAACAGAGCAGGATAAGTTTGTGAAAAATCAGAAGACAAGGGGCTTGTTTAAGATTAGCATACAGGAAATGGGGAAAAATAAGAGAAAGAGGACTTAGATTTATTTTTCTTTTTAGATTTCAGCAATTTAATTTGATTTTGCTTTCTCATATGGTTTTCTTTCCCTTTAGTTAGTCTTATTGTAATAAGTATTTTATGCAACATTCAACAATAATAAAGACGAACTAAAGCATTTAAATTAAGTATAATTGCATATAAAGATTGCTTTTGACATAACTCCTGTCATTAGATGGCCTGCCCTTACAAGTTTTCCATCTAATTATTTTATTCACTCATTTTTATTCAATCCTTAGCTTTTTCCTAGACCGCCCCTTTGCGGGGTTTTCGATCTAGCATGAATTTTTTTTTTATTTTTAAATTTTGCCTAGACAGCCTCTTTAAAGGTTTTCTCCCTAGCGAGATATTACAGAAAGTATTTCTTGGGTTTATCTATGTTGATGGGATTTCTAAATTCATTTCCTTCCAGATCTGTCAAGATGACTGCCCCCTTTGAGAATACTTTCTTCACAAAATAAGGCCCCTCCCAATTTGGCTTGAATTTCCCTCTTGGATCAGTAAGGAGTGGCTTTGTATGTTTCAAAACCAAATCACCTTCCTTTATCTTTCCTGGCTTGATCTTCTTATTGTAAGCTCGTGCTATCCTTTTTTGATACAGCTGTAAGTGATACATGGCCTTCAACCTCTTTTCATCTAACAAAGCTAACTGTGCCAGTTGACTCTCAATCCACTAGTACTTCGGTATCTTTGATTCTAACAAAACCCTCAATGATCGAATTTTTAATTCCACCAAAAGCACTGCTTCACACCCATATACCAAAGAATAAGGAGTGACCCCAGTAGACGTTCTTGCAGTTGTCTGATACCTCCATAATGCAAACTGTAGATAATTAGACTAATCCCAGTAATTCTCAATCATCTTTGCCAGAATCCGCTTGACGTTTTTATTCACAGCTTCAACCGCCCCGTTAGCTTATAGATGATAGGGAGATGAATGATGATGCTCAATCTTGTAATGTTGAAGTAGGGCAGAAGTCTCAGATTGGAATTGCACCCTATTATTTGTTACAATATGGTGAGGTAACCCATACCTATAGATGATGTTTCTTTCTATGAATCTCGCCATTTGTTTTGACCCAACCGAAGTGTATGATTTAGCCTCGATCCATTTAAAAAAATAATCAACTGCAACCACGATGTATCGATGCCCATTAGACGCTGTTGGCCTTATCTCTCCAATGATGTCAATTCCCCAAGCTGCAAAAGGCCATGGAGAAGTTAAACCTTGAAGTTCCATTAAAGGCAAATGGCTGACATCTCCGTAAGCTTGACAATTGTGGCATTTCTTCACAAATTTGACACAGTCTGATTCTATTATGAGCCAAAAATACCCTTGCCGAGTTATTTTATTTGCCAACACTGTTCCATTCATATGAGGACCACAGACTCCTGTATGCACAATTTCCATGATCATTTCAGCTTCTTTCTTATCTATACATCGCAAATGTACCCCGGTTGGCATTCTTTTATACAACATCCTATTAAGACTAATGAACTGCCTACATAACATTTTTATAGATAATCTCTCATTCTTATCCGTATCCTCAGGGAACTGGCCTGTCTCTAAATAAGTCTACAGATCATGGTACCATGGTCTTTCATATGATCTAACTGGCATTATCCTCATCTCTTCATAACAAGGAATTCTAGATTTTGCTAAAATTAGCGGCTTTGCTAGAGTCTTTTCATTACTTTGCTACATTGATGCCAAAGTAGCCAAAGCATCTGCTAATTGGTTTTCCTCTCGCGAAAGGTGCACAAATCTGCATTATTTGAAGGAGAGCAGAATTGTGGCCAAGTATTCCCATTCTTCAATCTGTTTTACCACTAGCATCGAATCCCCGAACACCGTTACATTTTCTGCCCCCACACCTCGCAAAGCTTCCAAACCAAAAATGCATGCCTCGTATTTTGCCTGATTGTTAGTTACTTTAAATTCCAACTGCTTAGCCATAGGGATCATCTCTCCTTCCGGTGTAATTAGAATTACTTTTATACCTGCCCCGTTATTATTAACAGCACCATCAAAGTACATCTGCCATCCCTGTACTTTAATTGCCCCTAGATGCTCATCCGGAAACTCTAATTCCCACTCCTGATCATCATCAACTGGATTGTGCGCTAGAAAATCAGCTACTACTCTTCCTTTGATCACCTTCCTAGAAAGGTATTCGATATCGAACTCTATGAGCAGTATTAGCCAATAGCCAACTTTCCTATGAGAGACGGAGTTTGCTGCAGATACTTCAAAGGATCATGTTTTAACACTACTTGAACTTTATAGGATTGGAAGTAGTGATGAAGCTTCTTAGCTGCCCAGACAACTGACAAATATATTTTTTCTGCCAAGTTGTAATTAGCTTTATAGGGAAGAAACTTCTTACTCAGGTAATATACCGTATGCTCCACCCTATTCTCGCCTTCTTGTGCTAACATGGCTCCAACAACTTCCTTCTCAATGGCCAAATATAGAATCAATGGCTTACCCATCCTTGGTGGTTGTAACACAGGAGGCTTCATCAAATACTTTTTGATAGTCTCAAAAGCCTATTGACAACTGTCGTCCCATATCATTGGCTGATTCTTCTTAAGTAGCTTAAAAATTGGCTCGCATATTGCAGTCAACCTGGCTTTGAATCTGCTGATGTACTGTAATCTCCCAATAAAACCTCTGACCTCTTTCTCAATTTTCGGAGCTGGCATCTCACTGATAGCTTTGACTTTATCAGGATCTATCTCAATTCCCCTTTTACTAACTATGTGTCCCAGTAGCTTTCCCGAGGAAACCCCAAATACACACTTTTTCAGATTTAATCTCATATTATACCTTTCAGCTCTGGCAAGGAATTTCTTTAAAGCTTCAAAATGTCCTTCTCTGGTTGAAGATTTTACCATCATATCATCTACATACACTTCAATCTCCTTGTGGATTAGATCATGCAACAGAGTAATGGCCATTCTTTGATACGTTGCCCCAGTATTTTTCAATCCAAACGGCATCACCGTATAACAATAAACTCCCCATTCAGTTGTGAAGGAAGTCTTTGCTTTGTCGATTATGACCATCATAATTTGATTATACCCAAAAAATCCATCCATAAAAGAATACATTGCACTTGATGCAGCACTATCTATCAGGGTATCTATATGTGGCAATGGAAAATCATCTTTTGGACAAGTTTTATTCAAATCCCGGTAGTCCACACACATCCGCACTCTTCCATCCTTTTTCGGTACCGGAACTACATTTGCAAGCCACTTCGTATCATCCACAACCTCGAGAAATTTCACTTTTAATTGCTTTTTCACTTCTTCTTTGATTGGGAGGGCCCATTCTGGTCTTAACCTTCTCATTTTCTGTTTAACTGGCGCAACATGGGGGTCTGTCAGGATTTTATGCTCCACTATCTCTCGATCTATCCCGGGCATATCCTCATAACTCCAAGTGAATATTTTTTGCCTTTTTATTAATATTTCTTTCATTTTTTCTCTCTCATTAGGAGTTAAATCAGAAGCAATTAATATATTTTTAGGATTTTCAATTGTACTTAAATTAAATGTTTCAGTTTGTACTGAATTAATGTCAAATATATGCATGAAATGATCATCACAATAAGCATAACCGTTAGGCAAGACATCACACAAGTAAGCAGATTCAGATTTTATTGCATCAAACTTGGAGAAAAATAAATCATCAATGTCAAACAAACTAGCAAAAGAAACATCAAAGTCATCAACATAAGAATCAATAAAAGAGTTTTGAACAAAGGCTTCCAGATCCACAACCACATCTTCACTCAGAATAATATCCCCAGCAACATCCTCTTTTCCCTCTTCAGCAATCCATTTCCCTTTATCAACCTTCTTCGCAATACCAGTAGTGTCCTTAGCAACAACAATAGTAACCTCTTCATCCAATATCAGCTCCTCAGATGCCCCCTGTTCTATAACATCTTCCCCAGTCAGATAATTCATAAAAATCTTAAAACCAGGGACCTTCCTCCCATCCAACAATAGTGGTTATGGCTTACCCTTATAAGGCTGATAATTCCCTTATTGAATAAACCTCTCCCAAAGTAAGCATTTCTCTTCATTACCAGGACCATCCTTTTCTCCATAATAACCCAAACCGTGCCTCAAAATCTACAACTTAGCTTCCATAAATTCTGGTGGCCTAGTCTGATTCTTACCCAATCCAAGTCCCGACATGAAATTCATCGCTTTCAGCATGTTTAACACTTTCTCCTCCATAGAGTCCTCATAAATCATGCAAACTTTAAAACCTTGGGAGCCAATTTCAGGGCTGCAACAGCTGCCTCAGTCTCAGTATAAATAGTAACAATCTTCCCCTCATAGGAAAATTTAATCTTTTGGTGACCAGTAGAGGGGACACCTCCAAGAGGGTGATACCAAGGTCTTCCCAAGAGAACAACAAAAGTAACTGGAATGTCAATCACATGGAGTGTGACCCAAGCCTCAATAAGTCCAGTCTTGACTAGGGTTCTAAACGTGCCAACTACAGACCTTTTAGTATCATCATAGGCTTTGATTATCACATCAGTAGGTTGTAGGTCAGCAGCATTCAATCCAAGTCGGGGCAAGATCTTCAAAGGGTAAATATTAATGGCTAACCCATTGTCCACTATTACACAACAAGTCATCTTCCCCTTAATCTCAGCTTTAATGAACAAAGCCCGAAAATGATCCCTCCCTTCCAATGGTAGGTCTTCGTTAGTGAAAATGATAGCTCCCTCGGGTTTTTACATCAAAGAGCTTGCTAACTGTTCCGTAGTAGTGCCAACTGGAACCTTCCTCTCATGAAGTGCTTGAACTATAGCATCTCGGTGGATTTTTGACTGTATGAGCAACTCCCAAATGCTTGCAACTGTCTTCTTAGGCTGTTCCTTCTTAACTTCTTCCCTTTCTGATTCAGTTTTCACTTCCTCTTTCATAACAGGCTTTTCTTCTTCCCTCTTTTTCTCTTGTGCAGCTGAAGCCACATGTTCAACTACCCATTCTCTTTCACCTTCCTAAACATCTACCTTTTCATTGGTTCCTTCGTCATCAGAAGACTAAATATCCATCATATTCATGGTCAAACCCCTCTAAAAGCTGATGGTGGGTTGGGTAGACAAGGCAGGTTTAAGGTCGATGAAATAATTCAACACTTGCTCTTCAGTTAGACCAGTATCGATCATTAAAACATGTTGATTGGGTGGTGGGACATTTCGATAATTGGGTAGAGGATTATTTTGGGTATTTGGTTTTTTAGATTCAGGGTCAACAATCTTTCCCGAATCAATGAGGTCTTGGATTTCATATTTAAGGCGGGTGCATTGGTCAGTGTCATGGCTGATCACTTGGTGGTATTTGCAGTACAGTTTAGGATTAGCATTTGGTAGGGGATTTCTAGGTGGTAGAGGCTGGAGGAGTCTTTTCTCGAGAAGTTTCTCAAGAACTTTGGAGAGGGGTCTCCTAAGGTTAGAAAATTTACGGGGTTGACCGATAGCATTAATTTGAACATTGCTGCTGCCGGATCCCTCTTTGCCCCTGGTTCTTCCACTGAAGGTCCTTCTCTCTTGAGCCACATCTCCCTCTTTCTGAACTCCAAACCTGTACAGCTCTTCAAAGTTTCGGATTCCTAAATCTTTCAACTTTCTAGCAAGCTGAGGAGCACACCCCTCGATAGCAATGACAAGTTGGCCAGCCTCGATCGGTCGATGTTTCATTTGGGATAACTTCCCCCTCCATCTAGTCAAGTAATCCGTAAAGGTCTCATTGAACTTCTGCTTGGTGTTTTGTAGATCTTTCAAGGATACCTCGAGCTGAGAGTTCAACCCGTATTGTTTGACAAAAGCTGCACATAACTCTTTCCAGTCCGCTTGTACATGAGGCTCTAATGAATAGTATCTATGGATTGGTGTACCTTCTAGAGACAAAAGAATCTGTTTCACAATTTGAGCTTTGGTTAACTTGGTGGCCTTCATGTGGGTCACATATTGCTTCAAATGTAGATGTGGATCTTCAGTACCTGAGTACTTCTTCATTTTAGGAAACTTGAACTTTTTAGGCAAAGGATCTTTATCATCAAGGTCCAAGTCACCATAATCCATAGCAGCATCAATTCCCTTTTCTTTCATCAGGAGTTGCATTTGGGATTTGACCTTATCCATTTCCTTAGCCCATTCAGATTTTTCAAGGTCCGCCACTGGTTGAAACTCTTGCTCAAGGTCTACTAGGAGTACAACGTTGGGCCTTTTTAAAGGGCTTTGGTTGGAGAATGGAGTCACCACCCGGATAAAAATCGGGATACACTTTACAGCAACTGGATTCCACAAAGGAAGCCCAGCAGCAGTCCTTAGAGATTGGGTCCGAAAACTGGGTATGGGCTTTTAGCGGCCCACCCGACCTTGCGATCGGCCTCCGTTTGTATTTTATATTTTATTATTTTTAATTATTTAATTATTTCTTGAATTACATGCAAATGGCTATTTTAATTCAAATAATTATCAAATTTTACAATTTAGTCCAAGTTGATTAAATTAATCCATTTTTATGCAATTCTATGTTTAACATCCATTCACAACAATCAATCAAATAAACAGAAATAAAGCATACAAAGAAATGGAGGGAGGAGAAAAGATTACAAATCCCACAATTAAGAATAATTAAATAAAATAATAAATCCTAAAAATTCTAAAATAAGGGAAAATGTCCATTATTGTTATTCCTGCACCATCTTTAAATCAGTAATCTCCAAGCATCATTAGAACTCTATAAAAGCAACTCAAGAGTTAAATAGTATGAAAATAAATTAATTAAAAGTATATGCGGAATAGAGGCGGTGCCTCTTTACATAAAGAGATGTCACCTCTGCGAATTAAGAGACGGCGCCGCCTCTATCTCGACAGAGAATGCACAGTAGAAAATTACACAATTTAAACAGGCATAAGAAGGGATCTAAATATTACCAATTACAGTCACAAAGTCAATAGGACTTCAACACATATTTAGATAAACATACGCTATAATTCTAAAGCAAACAAAGGTTAGAATGAATGAAATTTTAAAACAATAGCTAGAAAAGAAGTGAAAATTTACTGAGAAATCGAATTTGAAATTAGTTTGGCCCTCAGAGGTGGTGTTTGAATAAGCTTCCTTGTCCCTGGACTTCGGACTCTATCTTCCTTCTCAGTTTCTGTTCCCTATTCTCTTTTTTTTAGCTCTCTTTTTCTTTCTTTTTTTTTTAGTTCAAGTTGCTAAAAAAAAGATCTTCCTTTTTTTGTCTTTCTTTTCTATTTATAGGGGTCGAATAAGCCCTAAATGCTTATTCTCTCTCCCACGAACGTGGGAGAGAAGCTGTGGAACGTGGGTCGACCCACATTCCACCATTTAAAACACTTTAATTTTTTTCAATTACAGACTCGGAGAGGCGCTGCCTCTCCAAATGAAAAGGCACCGCCTCTTAAATGGAGAGGCGGCGCCTCTGGGATTTCAAGGCCCAAAGGGCTTGCTCTGATGGGCTTGGCTCATCAGACCAAACGAGCCTAGCTCTTTTGGGCTGAATCCCTCTTTGAATTAGGCTTAGTTTATTAATTTCTAATTAATTAGAAATTTTAAAGGGGTTTAGAGTCCGGTTCCTTGACAATTGGGCTTTAGCTGCCATTTTTCATCAATGGGCCTTTCTTTTTCGGGTCGGCTAAACCGTGGTGCCCATAATTTCCTTTTGAGTTCTTAATCAAGCTAAACTCTTACTACGTCTAAGAGAATCATAAATCAAACTGGATAACTAAAGTTTTTATTGAAAGATAAGCTAAAAGATGTAAGTGTAGGCTATTTTGGGTGATTTCAGGTATGCCTAAAATTTGGGATTTATTTATGCATAAATTTTGAGGTATTAATGGGTAGAATAAGGGTTTAAAGATGTAGACTGATGTAGAGTAGGTAGACAATGAAAAACAAGTAGAAAATATATAAATTGATGAGTTTTCAAAGGGTAATTTGCTTACCCACGAATTTTGTTGATGAAATGGATGATGATCAATACGGCTTCCTTCAATTTTATTGAGGCCGAATTAATTGATACAATTTTGATGTGGAATGAATTTTGAATAATTCTTTTTTTAAATCAATAAATAAATACTATACTAGGGATACGTAGCTTACACTAGAGCCAAAGCTCTAATATTAAACTGATGCGTCGTACTAGTTATCTAACAACTAGGATCCGTAACAATCTATTGGGATCGTTGTCCAAGGATCTATCTAGCATAAACTTTGATAGGAAGTAGTAACACTAGCTATCTAATAGCTAGCACCTCTAATTATCAGGGTTGAAATTGCAATACGCTCGAAGCAAATTCAGATTTTAGCTCTCGCAAGAACTCAAGAAAATTCAATTAAGAATTTGAATAAAAATCAATCAACTAATAATTAATAATGATGTTTGATATAAGTATTTATAGACTTGTAATCCAAACCTAAACTTGTTCTGAAATAAAACAACTCATTAGGAATAACAATGACATTCCTAATTAAACATAAACTCTAGTTAGTAAAGAAAACATAAATAAAATCTTAATTAGACAAAATTCATCATCGAGACACGGGCGTGTCTGAAAAAATACGGGCGTGTAGAAACTCTGAGAATTCAACAGACTCTAACACAGCTTGGAACACAAACTGGACTTGTTCATATACGGGCGTGTTTTGATATTTCTTCATAAATCCATACAGCTACATGGTTTCATATATGGGCGTATTGTCGAACTGTGTCTCATTAAAAAGATTCTTTAGAAATTGGCACTTGTGTGTCTTGGAACACGACCTTAGAACACAGGGTGTGTATAGGAACACGACCTTGGACATGGGCATATAAGGACCAATGTGTGTCTTGGGACAAATTATAAATATTCGATACGGCTGTGTAAAGATGCACACGGGCATGTATCGGTCGGATCACAACTAAGTAAATTGATCAACTTAGTTTTTTTTATTTTCTTTTTATTCTATAAACTCTAGACTCGTTTGCACGAGCGCCTTGGTAGCATCTTTCATCCTCTTAGCTCGAGATCTCGTGATTGGTCCTCCATCATAATTCAAAGGATTTGAATTTGGATTTGTGCTTTCATGTCCATATGTATCACTATCTTATTACACTGATAACATCACACTCTTGTGCGCCTACTACAATTTCCTGTATGGTGACTTTTTCATTCATTACACTATGATATTGTATATATTTTTCCAACACTTGTTTATCCTGGTTATGCCATCGGTTACCTTATCGATGCTTGACTTTCTTGAGGTTTACTATTTCCTTCACTTCTAATATTTCCTTTTGAACCCGAGTTAAATTTTAATTTCTTATTTTCATTCCAAAATTACTTGTTCGACTCCATTTGTTGCTCAACCTCTTTTAATTCCTTATTTAACCTTTCTTGCTCCATGGCTCTTTTAACCCAACCTCTAAAGGTTGTGCCAGCATATAAATTAAGCTTTCCACATAGGGAGACATGTAATTCGTCCCTAAACTTCTCACTTTTCATCTCTTCTGTTAGATATATATCATTTGCATATTGGTACAGATCTTTAAACTTGTCAGTATACTCCTTGACAATCATCGAACCTTACACTAAGTTTACAAAAGATGCTCTCTTCTTCTTCTAAAAAGTCTCAATTAAATACTCCCTATTGAACTCTTCTTTGAATACTTGCCATATGAAAGCCTCTCCATATAAATTTCTTACTCGGGTCAACCAATCATCAGCTTTATCGAATATAAAGTGATATACATTATTAACCTTCTCTTTATCATTTAACTATAATATAGTAAAGGCCTTTTCCATGGTCTTAACCCATTTGTCAGCTTGACCAGGATCTAAAGTACCATGGAAGTCATATGCTCTACATTTTTTAGCATGTTCAATAATATCTCCCGGTTTCTTATACCTTTCCTTCTCCGACATCACTATTGCCACCGTATGTGCTTGATGATACATAAAAAATCAACCTCCAATAAGAGCTCGACATGTGGAAAGTAGTTTTATCTTATCCACTATGTCAGATGACTCTTGACCATTTGACTTGTCAAAGTCCAAAATTGAAGTCAAAATTAGAAGCTAGTTATGATTCTCTTATCCAGGAAGTAAGAAATTCTTACTCAGGAAGTAAGGAATTCCTTACTCAAGAAGTAAGGAAAATTCCTCTCAGGAAATACAAGCCTACTTAGGAAACACGAACCTGTACAGGAAATGTGTTGTCTCCCTCTTTCCAGACAAGCTCTGACAGAAATTAAATGCTTCACTCACCTACCACGAACCACCAATGCTATATAAAAATCCTACAATCTAAAGATGAAGGTTCATCTTTTTCTTCATTTTTCTTATTCTTCCTCTGCTTCTTTCTCTGATTTTTATGAGATCTAATTCAATTCTCTTTTAATTCATTACTTTTGCTACTTGGGATATTTCCCGTATGGCTCCCACAGTGGCTCTTGCTAACTTGACCGTCGGAAGGGTTTTAGCCAGTCCAAAACCCGCCTCACCTTGTTTGTTCTTGATCAACAGAGATCTGAAGTCCACGCTGGAGCTAAGATGATGGAGCACCCACATTAGTGCTAAATCAGTAGCATCTATATGTAGGGTGGGGCTTGCTGATTTAGAATGTTCATTGGCATCACTGGTTGTAGAGGTTGATAGTTATTCCATACTCTCCTCGGCATATTCTCAAAAATTGAGATAGAAGCAACCGGTACAGGACTATCTTGTTGATTATCTATTTGAGCATTACGCATGTCATTCTTCTCATTGGCAACTGATGGTGACGACGGAGGTGATGCAAATACTCGACTCCTAGTTGAGATATTAACTAACTCAACTTAATTATCCCGGACACCACGTTCTCTACCTCTACCTCGACCACGACCACGACCATGACCTTGACCTCCTATCACCTTTAGTTCTTGCCATCTTTCAAAAATTCAAAAGTAATATACTTTAATAATTCTTGCCATCAAAACTTATATCATTACTAATATCCACCAAATTCAATATTTCTTAGTGTCTACAGTACCTAATAACCTAGAGCTCTAATATCAATAAATATAACACTACTACTTATCATTACTTCCACTAATATACTCAACTAATAGAATAATGATGGGAGAGATATAGCCTAAAACTATCAGAAAGAATCGCTTAACATATAAATATTATAAAATATAATTTCTATAAAAAGATATCACTAAACTTAGTTATGAATAAATCATAATCAATATATCTTTAAGAAATTTATTTGATGGCAATTAGCTTGCTATAATACGACAAACATATATTTTCATATACTTAAATACATTGGTGTTGCCACACCATACATCAATATTTTCATAAAACTATGAGAGTACTGGTTATTATACAATTGATTTTAATATATAATAATGTAATAGGCTCTAGTAACCCTCTCTCAACTTCTCGAGATCTCTGGCTCAGCCACCTCATAGGTCATCGTGGTCCACTGCACTGCCATCTCCCAACTATTAGCTAAACATGTACTATACACCAATACTAAAAATTTTAAAATAAAAAGAATGTGAGTAATTTTGTAAGAAAATTACCCAGTGAATGAATGAAAATAACCATGAAATTCAACCATAAAGGATCTATTAATCCACGATCCAATAATTAAATCAATAATAATAAAATAAAACTTAAAATAAATTATTAATATTCAAGTGATTTCTAAGATCCAAAAATGAATGCATTAAGGGCACTATCTCACAATCATCCTTAAAGATTCTCTTTGCTGTACATAATATAATAGAGGCTTAATCATAAAAGAAAATAAAATAAAATAATTCACTACAACTAATTCTCATAGCATTATAACCGAGCTCATTATAAGAGCATTATCAAAGTAAACTATACACATATTACCTTGATATCAAACATAGTGTGATCTAACACTATACTGAACACCAAGCAAATAAGTCAATATACACATAACAACTTAAGTGTGATCAACACTTCAGCCAATAATAACTCGAATTCTAAATCCTAATTAATATATGTATCTGGCCCCAGGGAATAACTATACATATACCTCAAATATGGTCTTATATCTACAAGGTAAAATGTATACCCGGCCCCTAGTAATGGCTATGCATACTACAAACGTATGTCTATAAGGTAACATGTGCACTCGCTCCCCATCAACGACTATACACACTTACCAACTTAAATCTATAAAGTAAAATGTACACCTAGCCCCTGGTATCGGTTATACACATTTACCAACTTATATCTATATGGTAACATATGAATCTAGCCATTGGCATTGGCTATATACATTTACCAACTACATCTATAAAGTAGCATGTACATCCGACCCCTACCATTGGCTATACACACTAACTTAACCATAAATCTATAAGGTAAAATGTACACCCAGCTTCAGGTAACAGTTATACACACTTACTAATTCGGCTATGTCCCAGACATTGTATTATTACTCTTAGTGCCATATGTACTTAGTAATATATTATTCTCATGTTGAATGTCATTTGAGCATTTGACATCTTTAGTCTCTATATCGGAGACTTGAATACCTTCTGTGTTCAATTTTAAATTTGGATGTTATCATGCTTTATGATTAACAACTTAAAAACCTTAACCTTTCAACATTTATGTTGATTAAGATTTGATATTCTTTGTATTCATTATCAAGTTTAAGGATTAAGCTTTCTAACTACCCTTTTTCTTCGAGAAGTAAGGATCCACATCAACTCTAAGTTCACTTATTAATCTCAATTACATAGTTACATCTATCTGTAACTCAATCGTATGTATCTTTAATAAAATATGTTCCATTTAACATATTTTAGGTCAATTTAAGTCACTTAAGTGTTTATATGGGTGTTGACATACTTCTGGTTAAGGTTAGGTTGTAAAGTTTTGTGTTTAAGTCTATTTTATCGTAAGCATTGGCCACAGAGGCACCTCCTCAATGCTATAGGTGCCTCCTCAGTGCACTGAGACGTCACCTCAACATATTGAGGCATCGCAAGGTCAATTAAGCATCACCTATTTGATCTGCAAAGGCCTTCTGCATCCGAAAATAATAGAAATTTGACCAAAAATCTAAATTTTCACCACCAATTACTTCATAAATTACCATAATGTTAGGTTCCGGTTCACAATTATATAGTGGAAAATAAAAATTTTGACCCTAAAAACCCCTCACCAAGATCTAAGTAGTTAGATTAAATCAATGAAAATTGAGTCTAGAATCTTACCAAGATGTGTTCAAGGCAAGATTATAGAAAAGAAGAGAGGAGGTTCACTCCAGTGATACCCTACTTTGAGCCTTTCATTATCTTCTGTCGGAATACAGACATAACTATAAAGTAACATCCTTTACCAGTATCCACACGAACAAGACATGCCAAAATGATTCGGTGTGCTAGCACCTTTTTCTCTAAATTTTCTCTCTACGTTTCTTTCCAAAAGAATATGTGTATTTTGTGAATAATAAGTGTAGACACTCTATACCTATATGTGATATATATATATATATGTATATATATCAATTAGGGTTTAGTGGTCTTTCCATAATACCAAAACTCCTTTTAGTTTCTCTCTATCTATAAGAGATTTAATTCTAATTTATAATTTATATTTTATAACATTTACTATAAATATATAATAAATATATATACACATATAGAGAAAAATATCTTATTGGGTTGATAAGCCCAATATATATTTTGGGCATGTTCTATGTTTGTGACTCTGTAGGTTTACACAACGTTGGCAATGGGCCTCCAATCTCATTGGTAGCCCATAACTCATAAGTCATAAGTGGCCTTTAGCAAGACATTATGACTACCCAAGTTATATGAAGGTCAGTATTCCGACACAACCTATTTAACAACAATATTATAGTCCTTTTGTATACGATATCTTAGATTGAACATAAGGCATGGTTTATGTCATCCTTAACAATTCAATCACATTATTTCTCGATCTCAATTAGACTAAAATTGATAACTCCTTATCAACTGATTTCAAGCATGACTATGCATTTACATTTAGTCTAATTTATTGAGGGGCCTATAGATATCCTCCTCATGATTAGTGAGGGACAAATTCCTTCTTGATCACTTATACTTCTCACCTGATTCATTTTATATCCAATCACAATCTATTACATCATCCTATTAAAGATAACATTACAATGTGTCAAAATATAAAACTCATCATGCAGGACTCTATGATGATCTCAGGTCAGAGGACTACAATAATATCATTGCAATAAGAAAAACTTATGACAATTATCCATGTAGTATTCCCATAGTGGGTCAATCTAGTACATCCTATGTACCTATAACTTGACTTTGTATCTCGTATACATGATCAGTAAAACATGATCATCAGTCAACCTCATTCTAGTCTTTATTCATTATTTTCCCATAATAATGACCGACTAGGGATGATTTAGAATATAACTTATTTGCCATATAAGAGTTTTACTATTAAGTCACATATTTGATGATCTCAGACAGAATTAAATATTCATGGAATTTAACAGAGTCAATATGATAAAATGTCTCTTTATTATAATGATGTAAAATAGATAAAGTCACAATATGGCTATAATATAATTGACTTAGGGCACATCACTAACACACAACATATATTTTAACCCTTATAGCACATCTATAACATGATAATATTTGCATTATACTTGAAATTATAGTTCAAAATAATAATTTCTACATAAACATCCAAAAACTATAACATCTTGAATTGAAACCAAGAAAACAACTAAAAAGAAATTTGCTCACAAGATTTTAGCTCTGAAATCTTTGGATTCTTGAAGGTAGAAAATCCTAGCTACAATGTCAAGCTTCCTCTTCTTCTTCTTCCTCAGTCTTTCTTCTTTCCCTTTTCTTCCTTTCTTCTTTCTATGTTTTTATGCAGAACTCTCTTTTTTTAATCCTCTAATTATTTACTCATTATCTTATAAATCCTCATATCATCTTTTTCTTTCAATTTAGTCCTTGATTATTTTCAATTACATCCAATTTTTCGATATTTGTTTTTATTCTCATTAAGTTATCCATATCAAATTTGCTCAAAATAATAATACTCAATTATCTTCAATTAGCCCTTTCATTCTATTAAATTATTTCTAAGGACACGAATGTTACAAATATAATTTTAATTAACCTAAGACATGCACATACAACTCTATGTATAATTCAAAATAACTCAAAACAAATCATTAATTAACTTCAAACAAATTAAAAAACCAGAACCATCATAAAAGGATTTTCAAGTACATTCAATCATACAAAAAGAATCGGTGCAAACAAAATAAAGGAATAAGAGAACATGAGTTTCAGCAATTCCTACTATAAAAGATTTTTAGCCCTTAGAAGTGTATGTTGAACATTAGGAAACTCCAAAAGCATAATCTATGGTTGGCCCTTCTCTTTAGAAGGTCACACCAGTAGCAATAGCGGCCTCAGGGCCTCCTCCTCTCTGCCTTCTTCTTCCTCTTTTTCTACATCTTTCCATTTCTTTTTATTCTCTGCCTCCTTTTTTTGAGTTAGAAGCAGCCTCCCCTTTCCCTTCTAATTTTTCCTCTTTTGAAACCCTCATTCCCTCTTCATTTTCTCTCTTTTTTCCTCTACCTCTGGTCCCTATAATTAAGTTCTAGAAGAACGTGGCTTACAGGCTGCTAGTGTTACGTTATTTAAAAAAATAATGTTTTTTTAAGACAAAAACTACTAAGCTACTACCTGAGTGAGGAGGCAACACCTCTATGGAATAGAAGTCTGTAGAGGCATCGCCTTAGATTTGAGGCGGCGCCTCTATAACTTTCTCTGGCTGGGCTGAGCTTGTTGGGCTGAACTTGCTGGGTTGAATGGGCTTTGAGCTTTCTTTTAGAAGGGCCAGGGGCTATATTTCATACTATTAGGCTTGTTTTATCAATTTTTTTTATCATCAGACTTTTGCTCGCGGGCCGGGCTAAATCATGTGCCAACAGTTTATCCCCTTAGTTTTTGGAAAATCATTTATAATTTTCTAAAAACTAATTTTTCAAAAAATAACATGAATACAGTAAATTATTAAAGGATATTCTACAATCTTGTAGCTCTAGTTTGTTGTCTGGCCATCTAATTCTCGTACGATCTTTCTTGAAGTTCAAATTCAAGAGGTTCCCCTTTTTACATCGTCATCCTCGGGGTACAACCCAAAAGGTTTTATCTGATTCTTTCGGCATCTACCTTGATGTTCAAAATCAAGAAGTTTTGCTTTATTTTATGTCGTCATCCTTGAGGTACAACTCAAGAAGTCTAATTTTGGATGTTCTACATCTAAGCTGGTCATTACCTATGAATTACTTCAAAATACACTTCAAATTTTACAGATTAATAATTTTAATAATAATATTAATAATATTAAAACTTAAAGTATTAAAAAGAAATTTGACTTTAGAGATCAAAATGGTAATTTGCCAGAAAAGCCTTTAAATTTCATATCCTTTCCTTTACATTCAAAACTTGCACTCATTCTTTTCTTTCTCATTCTCTTTTCTCTTTTCTCTCTTGCACATCATCCTATCAAATGGGTTAAAGCCAAATCCCAGCAGCTCCTCAATGAGATTTTGTTCCACCTACTGTTAAAGCACCTAAATCTTTATGTTTTCAAAGAGGATTGTAGTTCCCTTTAACCCCAGATTTGGATTCTTATATTTGCTTTTGTGCTTCTGGAGAGATTAGTACATTTTCTTCATGAATTTCTATAAAATTAAGTTAGTTATAATTTACAGGATACACGTTTTAATTTGTGAGAAATTATGAAAAATTACAGTGAATTGCATTTTTAGGTACTTTGAATTTAGTTAATTTCGACTAGAGCGATGCTAAGGCGCTGCCTCTTCGGTAAGGTGCCATTTTAGTGCTGTTAAGGCATCACCTCTCCGTGTTAAGGCGGCGTCCCAACGTCATTGAGTCGTCACCTTAATGCTATAAGGGCAATGCCTTAATGAAAAGGCGCCACCTCTGCGATGTTAAGGTGCCACCTCTATGGCTTTTAGGTAAGAAAAATGACATATTTTTGTGGAATCAAATGTTAACTCTATGTTTCTCTACTGCAGTTTGATGTACACTCTATTAAGGGTGCTACGAACATTAAGAGTGCTCTTTGCTGGTACAATATACTTCTAGAGGTCATTCATCATCGCATTGGGGAGACCAATTTTGGTGATTTTATTTATGCCTTACTTACTGTTATCAGTTGTAACGATTATTAGCCGTTATATGCCTTGATGGAGAGGTGGATGGATGTGACACACACTTTTCACCTACCTTATAAGGAGTTCATGATCCACCCTATATCTTTTGCCGCTATTACGGGTATTGCTTATACTGGGGAGCATGTTTCCTTCGACTATAGTATCCATGTGAGGTCTCCAAACTGGGTTGAGTATATCCAGACTTTGTTAGGGACGGTTCTTACCATGAAGGGGAGCCATACCATCAAAGTCGAGTCTATTCTTAGCCATTATTTTGATATAGATACAGATGCCATTATCACTTCACCATGTAAGATTGATCAGTTGGTGAGAGCTTTCCTGTTTTATCTATTAGGCACGACCTTATTCTCAGATGATGCTAGTTCTATTGACCTAATTTTCTTAATGCCACTGCGAGACTTGGACGCAGTGCCCATTTATGACTGAGGATCTGCGGCTTTGGCATACTTGTCTTATAGTATGGTTGCTATTGTTTGGAAGGCAAAAAGATTTTGTGAATTTTGGTATGCTACCTTAGTATGTTTTATCTTTTCTCACATGATTTCCTTTGTCTTTCTCTTAACTTATCTTTTATGTTATTGACGTATTTCATAGGTTTAGGTTTTAAAGTTGAAGGTTATTCGAGAGATAGTGTCTGTGGGTCATCAGTTATTCCCTGCTCTCGCCAAATGGGGTTCTAGTAGAACATTAAAATGGGATATCACCCATGTTCATATTCATTTCCTGTATCTTAATGAGCTGACATGGGATGAGGTATACCTATACAAAAGTAAATATTATTAAAATTTATCGGTCTCTTTCCCATTTTTTATCTACTTTTATGTTTGATTTTGATAGTTGTATCATAATTTGTGGGGCCCTTGAGATGACTGGTCTTGGGCTATGGTCCATTCTGAGCCTCTGGCTAAGCAGAGGGTCTTACTTCAAGGTCCTGAACACTGGATGTGGTACCATCGGGGAGCGCTTTTTTTTTATGTCATTAAGGCCTTAGCAGGAGATGTACTCTTAGGCCTCCCTCTAGTTCTATATTTTGGATTGATCAGCTTGAGGGCGAGGAATTAGAGCAGGCTTTTATAGGTGAGCCAACCATCAGATATATTTGAAGATCCAAGGCCCGCTACATGGCCTTTGTTGAGTCATCTTTGCTACAGCAGTTGCCTTTGTATACTCCTAGTGATAGGGTACACCTCTTGACCTCACTCTGTCTTTTGCCTTTATCAGTCCCCTATTGATTGATGTTTTCTTTTGGCATTCTTAGATCCATACTCATACACGCCCTCCTACCCCTCTAAAGAGACTTGCTCAGTGCTCCCAGACTGCTTCTAATGCCGCTAGTGCTGGCACTGGCACTGATGCTTCATCGGTTACTCCAAGAGCTACAGACACTAGTTTTAAAGCTTTTTTTATTCCAGGCTCCTTCCCTCACATGCCAGAGCCACTTTCTAGACACTAGATGCCCTCGGGTGAGATTTCTCATTAGTTTATGACATTGGATGAGGATCTGACTCCGCCTTGCTTGCCCAAATGTGAGTTTCTTTTTTCACTACTTTTATTTCTAATTCCTATGACATATTAGTCCTAACACAAAACATGCATAATGCAGATTCCCAGACAATAAGGGGAATATTTATATAGATTAATAGAGAATTAGCGAGAGTCTTATATCAGTGTCCCAACATTGGAAGGTATCTTCAAAGTTTATGGGTTATTGTATACATGCTTAAGACTTATCTATTTCCCTTATTTGGACAGACTGAGTATGAGTCTTTGCAGGTGCAGATGGAGATAGTTCGTCGTCAGGTTGTTGAGCTGGACGTGGATGACAATAAGGATTTCGAGGGTGCTGATGATATGGCTGCCAATCTTGATGTCAGAGGACAAGAGGTCCAGGGTGGTAGTGACTAGGTAGTGGGAGATCAAGGGAGTGGTAGAGGCGAGGCCACCGATGATGATGATGACGATAATAAGGATAATGATGATGAGGAGACTAACGATGAGTTATAGAGTTTAGGTCTTGATTAGCTCTATATGTTGACTTTGTTCATTTTGGACTTTCTTATTTTGACATTATGTTTACATTTCTCAAATTTATGATGATGCACTTTTTTCTTCTTTTTCTTTTGATAAGCTTTTATTTCCGTAATGATATTTAGTACCATAATTATTTATGCCCAATTATTTGCTATTTTTCTTCAACAAACACCATTCTCAAGCTGTAAACTAAATACTAAGGCGATGCCTTAGTAATGAGGCATTGCCTCAATCACTAAGGCTACTAAGGCATCGCCTTAGTAGGCTAAGGCGGTGCTCTCTTCTCCTTTGCTTAGTAAGGCGGTGCCTCAGCAGGGCACTTCTGCGTAATTTCACTTTTAAATCTTCCCAATACTTTATAAAAACCCAATTATTCAACCTTTATCATAACATACGACCTAAAACCCTAAAAGAGCATCTAAAAGATGATAGAATATAATCTGAAGATGCTTCATCCTATTTTGCAGAGCATGGATGGGGAAGATTAGTTGAATTTAAACTCTTTCTACCTTTTTGCTTTTCGATTTTTTTATCTACACAAAATTAATTACCCTTTTTTACATACTGTGGCTCAATTTTGGGATCTCCAGAACCATATTTTTTGCTTTAATAACTTTAAAATTTGGCCTTTTCCTGAAGAATTTGGGACAATTCTGGGTTACCCAAATAATTCATCTAAGTAAATTGTAGTTTCACAATTTGGCAAACCAGATTCAAAGGTTGTACAGCAACAAATGGCCCGGTTATTCAATATCCCTCCATAATCTTCTCTTAAGCATGTTTCTAGAGATGGGATCATCCTAGATTTATTTCTAAAAGCTATTGTGTCTGTTAATAGCAAAGAGGTTTACTGGCCTCATATGATTGCTCTTTGTCTGTATGCCCAATTCCTATTGGTTTCAAATTATAGTAACTATGACTTCCAAGTGATGCACATTCTAGATCAGGTAGAGTCAAGTTTCAATCCTATGCATGTTATTCTTATTGAAATACTTATTAGTTTGGATATTCTGCCTAAGACATACTGCTTCGTAGGAAGTCTAATGCTGTTGGAGGTCAGAGATGTTTTTTTACTAATTTTTTTAAAAGATTTGGCTTCAAAAAAAATTAAAGTTGTTATCACCTTCGCAGGACTTCGTAAAGTATAAGACAAAACAGGTTCAGGCTCGAGCATTATAGAAGCTTTATGTTGATCTAAAGGAGTGGTTGGCCAACTTTTCTGAGATTGGAGTACAATTGATGTGTCCTTGGTGGAATATTCAGAATGTGACTATTTGGATATACACCTATTATTTTCTTTTGGCCGGTGATATGGTGTGCTCCAATGTCCCAGCTTCAGCTAAGCAACCTTCACCTGCACAAGTCAGCAAAGGTGAACAGCGGCCCCGGGGAGTCTCGAAGCCCCTCCGACGGTCAAGTCAGTAAGGTCGACTGAGAATGAAGATGGTAAGCCAAGCAAGAGAAAGAGTTAAAGAACAAAGAAAATGAAATTATTTTGGCATTTTTGGGTGAACTTGCCCTGAGTTTAGAAGAAGCAAAGAAATATGCAGAAGAAGCTGAAGAAAAAGTGTATCTGGATGCTGTAGCTCATTCCTTTTATAGGCTAGGTGATGTGTTGGAGAGAGAAGAGATAGAAGTCTAGTACCTAAGGAGCTACAGTTCTCCTTCTAGAATGCTTGAGTGTCTCAAAGTTTGGGTGGTTGGTGGCGTCAGTATGGTGATGGTGACTGATGGCTGTATTAAATGTCATGCAGAGGAGAGATGGTTTGCAAGTTTCTTGAGCAGAGGCTCTTGAGTGGAAGGACAGAGATTCCTGAGTGGCAGGTACTCGGGAGAAACCCTATGTAGTACAGTTGATAGGTCAAAGGAGTAAGATGGCCCCCCCATCACGTTGATTCAGAGTTTTCCTCACTACGTGTCGTTCTCTAATTGGTCCAATATTTAGTGTATCATCAGTAGCCCCCCCTTTAGTCCTGAGACCAAATATGGTTGGTCTCAGGAAATTTCCTGACCGGAAATCCGGTGAAGTAGGTAGGCAGTGGGGAAATGTACATATCTTCCTCAATTACGGGCTACTGCTACAATAGTTGGGGCACGAGTTTTTAGGCACGATTTAAGAGCACTACACATCTCAACCACCATGTCTTATATCATAATGGTAGTTTAAGAAAAAGAGAGGGAGTTTAAGTTTTAAAAACCCAAAATTTAGGGGAGTTAAGTTTTGGGGAATGTAACTGCCATCATTAAAACTTATTTCTCGGTAGTTTAATTTCTGGAGCTGCGAGGGAAGAAATAGGCTGCAGAAAAGGGAGTTGTCTCATTTCTCATTTGGTGGCGATTCTTTTCATCTTCCTCTTCTCTGCTTTTCGATCTTCCTTATTCTTACTTATTTAGATACGTTCTCTCCCATTTCCTTTAAACTTATACTCTTTCTCTGTTATATAAAATGAGCCGAGGGTTCGATTTAGCCCAATTCATGTCTAATGCTATGATTTACCCCAATCCATGTCTAATGCTACGGTGAAGCATTTTCTGAGGGCGCTGGGAGGTAGGAGTTACGGGGAGGAGGCGATCTCCATTAGGGCTCCTTTGAAAAATGAAAGGATATGGGTTCCCGAGGGCTCTACCAATTTGGTAGACGCTCAGAAGGACAATAAGAGCATGACGTTCTTCGTGAAGCAAATCGAATGTGGGTTAGATTTGCCTCCTTCCCCTTTCAGTGTAGAGGTCTTTTAGTTTATGCTACATGTCCCAGATTCATCACCCCTCATGGTATTCTCTTAATCTCTTCCTTCCCCATTCTCTGTGGGAAAATGGGGTTTCCCCCATTGTAAATCTGTTTGGGATGTTTTTTTATCATAAGCAGCTCCCAAGTGGGTTCTGTACTTTCACCAGTTGCCAAGGACTAGCATATTCGGGAATGTTCCTGATATTGACAAGTCCTAGAGGTCCAAATTTCTTATGGCCAAGTTAAAAGAAGACATGCCTTTGTTAAAATAGGGTTTTGACATGAGCTTGAGAGAAATGCCCGAGCGGGAGAAGAAAATTCCCCAATTAGATAGTGAGGAGAAAGTAAGTTTTGAGGTGATTCTGGGGGGAGGTAAGGTTTATGATATCCAGAGAGTTCTGACCGGATATCCCTTGACGGAATCTGGTAGGTTTACCATTTGCTATGTATTTGACTGTGTGTCTCAGTTGTTGATTATTTTACCTTTCTCATGTGTTTTCTTATCTTTGACAGTTCTACAAGAAGATATGAGTTTTTCAAAGCCATCCAAGTTTACACTATCTGCTGAGGAAGTAGCCCGCCTGGCCAAGCAGCGGAGCCAACAAGCAGTTGGGGCTTCCAAGGGGCTGTTAGTGAAAAGCCTGAGTACTGGTGTCCCTTCAAAGTCAAAGAAATTTGAACCTATTCAGAGGTCATGATACAAGGGAAAGCCACTATGGTGGTGATCAAAGAACTATCGATGGTGAAGTCTGAGTAGGAGAAAGTGAAAATTCCTCTCCCGAGTGGCAAAGGAAAAGGGAAAAGGAAAATCACTGAGCCAGCTAAAGAGGTACCGAGTTCTGAATCAGGTGAGGATGCTGAGGGGCGTCATAAGAAAAAGAAGAAGGTCATCACATTGACCCCTCAGACAGTTGTAGAGGGTTTAGGCAGTATTTCCACTGTAATAACGTGAGAGAAAGAGCCAACCGTTAATTTGGAGGCCCCTCCTATCGACCTTTGCCCCGATATCCCCGTTCAGAAAATAGCCTCTTTCCTGATTAACAGGTATTTGGGGGTAGGTTTTTCCATGCAAAGTGCTGCTATTTCTGGAATTCTCCATTCGCTTTACATTGGCTCGGAGGAACATTTTCGGTATTACAGTTAGAGCACTTTTCTCTCTGAAATCTAGCAATCTGGAGTGCCTAACTAGTATGTTTATGATGTGTCACTTGATTTTCAATTTTCAATGGGTATTTAATTACTTCCGTTGTTTGTGCAGTTGTGTGGAGTCTTATATGAGCAGGAGTTTCAGGCCTAGTCTATTCAGGAGGAGGTTAATAGGCTCATTAAAGAGAACAACCGCTTGAAGAAAAAGGTGGGTGGCCTCAAAGATGATTTTAATAAGACTGTCTTGCAGCTCCGGCTGTCAGAGGGTGTTAGTGTTAGCCTTGAGTCCAAGAAAACACATCTCTTCGAATTGAACTCAAAGATGAAGCAGAAAATTATCCTTCTGAAAAAACAAGTGTCTGAGAAGGAGGCTGAGAGGGAGGCCGATCTTAAGCAGGCTATGGAGGACTTCAAAGGCTCTAAGGAATACACCCAGGAGATGACCTTTTGCACTGCTGATTTTTATTCTGCAGGGTGGTATGATTTTCTGGACATGGTCCTAGTGCATTTTCTGGATAGGGACTTTTCCTACTTCAAAGTTGTAGGAGGGGATTCAGGAAGTTCCCTAGGGGAAGCCCCTCGTGCTCAGGAAAGGTCAACTACGAGTTCTCCTCTAGGCATAGTGACTGGCGAGGACCTCCAAGACGTCCCTGATACTGTTAAGAAAGTTATGGGTGATCCCAGCGCGTCTAGCAAGTTCGAGGCGAGTAAGGGAGGAGAATCCTCTGAGCCTATCATCGGGGCTACTGGGGATAAACCTAGTCCTTCAATCACTGGGGAAAAGCCTAAGTGGCTTTCGTTTTTCCCAATAATAGCTTGGGTTGATATTCAAACTTGTGTTGTTTATCGTTGTTTGCTTTTATTTTGTTCTTTAATTGTAATGTGGAACAATATAGCTTAAATCAGCTAGTACATTATGACCTTTATTTTGTTTAAGAAACCTAAGCAATGTTTAGATTTTGATTGATGTTTACTACTTTTCTCTCTTAATTCCTAATGGTGGGTGTTCGACATGTGCCTAATTTGTATTTGGGGGGTTCCTGTGCAGGCACTCCATGGGGAGTGAAAAATGTCGGGATGTTTGTCTCACTTCTAGAGACTTAAACGGGTCTAATGCATTCTATTGTGGTGCACTTCACATCTGGAAGTGTTCCCCCATTGTTGGGGAAGATTGATGTATCATGACATGGCATGTTTCCCTTTGTTAGGGATATCTGTCATCTCGTGTGAGATATTTTTGAGGGATATTCTTGTCAGGAATGATCTCCAACAGTTTTCAAGATTTTCAAAGTGTTTTTGTTCTAATAGGATTGTTTGGAATTTCCATTAGTTATAATTAACTAGCATCATAGTATTTTTATTCAAATAGAGAATACCACCAAAGCAATGATTGATACCGAAGAGAGTTACTGTGGCAGATTAAGTAAATAAGATAACATAAAATTTTGAGAGGGTAACCCCGTTAATTGGGAAAGGCACATAAGATAATATGGATGACTAGTGAGGACTAACAGGTCTCTATTTACATTACAAAGATAATTCATAGGCTGCCCAAGAGGGCCAGAAACCCTAGTAAAAAGGTTCAAATACAGTAGCAATACGGAGAGACCAAAAACTTAAGTTTACGCACAAAAGTGGGCCAGGATAACCATAAGCTTTCTTACTGATAATATTTCTTTAAGTGTAGGGAGTTCCATGCATGAGGGAGCAGGTTCCTAGAAGTGTCACTTAGGCGATAGGTCCCTTGCCTGATGACTTCCACAACTTTAAAGGGGCCTTCCCAGTTAGGGGATAATTTCCCCTGTCCTTCTTTACTGCCTGTAGCTCCCAAGTGCCTGAGTACCCAATCCTCTATTTTTATAGGTCTTGGCTTGACTCGAACGTTGAAGTAGTGAGCAGCTTTCCTTTGTTGTATTGCTATTTTAGTCGATGCTTCTTCTCTCAGACCTTCAAGCAAGTCAAGATTGATCTTCAATTCTTCTTCATTTCTTTCCAAATTGCAATGTTGCACCCTTTGGGTGGGCATTCCAATTTCTACAGGGACTATAGCTTCAATTTCGTAAGTCAGGAAGAAAAGAGTTTCCCCCGTGGCAGCCCTCGGTGTAGTTCTATAGGCCCATAAGATGCTCGGTAGTTCATATGCCCAACTACTTTTGGCGCCTTCTACTCACTTCTTAAGCCCTTGTAAGATGGTCCTATTTAACACTTCTGCCTGTCTGTTAGTTTGGGGAGGCGAGATAGAGCTAAATTGGTGATCGGTTTTCAAGTCTTTAGTGAAATCTCTAAATTTTTTGCAATCAAACTATTTGCCATTGTCAGACACAAAAATCTTAGGTATCCCGAACCTACAAATTATGTTTCTCCATACGAAATTGATGGCCTTTTAGGCGGTGATCGTTGCCAAGGCTTCAGCCTCTATCCATTAAGTAAAATAGTCTACTACAAGAATAATAAAGCGCCTCTGCCCGGGTGCTGTAGGGAAGGGACCCAATATATCTATCCCCCACTGTGCAACTGGCCATGGGATAGGAATGGGGATTTAGGAATTTGCCAGAATATGTATAGAGTTGGCAAATCTTTGGCAAACATCATATTTTAGTACAAATTCTGAAGCATCTTTGGCGATTGTAGGCCAGAAGTACCCCTGTCTGATTATCTTACTGGATAAGGCCCTTCCTCTAATATGAGTACCACACACTCCCTCATATACTTCCCTGAGGACATAATTTACATCCTTAAAGGATAAACACCAAAGCAACAGCATATGATATCTCCTCTTATATAACTTGCCATTTTGGAGGATAAATTTGGATGCTCTAAGAGATAATTTGAGAGCTTCTTTCTGGTCTACTGGTAATTCTCCGTCTTCCAAGTACTTAATCAGTGGATCCATCTAGCAGGATGTATTTTGGATGGGATACACCTGAATAGGACAAGTCTCTTTAGCTTTGGGGATATTGGGGGCAAACAGTACCTTTATGCATGTATCACCAGATAGAAATTCCTCTGTTGTTGTAGTTAACTTACTGAGTGCGTCCGCTTAGGAATTTTCCTCTCGGAGGATTTGCGTGAAGCATACAGGAATTTTCCTCCTTGTGAATCTGTCCAGGATTTCCCTGACTCATCATAGGTATAGAGCCATCCCCTCATCTTTTACCTCAAATACACCTGTGATCTGATTCACAGCGAGCTAAGAATCGCTATGAACTTTTAAGCTCGACACTCCCATAATTTTTGCCAGTTCAAGGCTGTTGATGATTGCCTCATATTTTGATATGTTATTAGAGGCTGGGAAAGCAAATTTCAGGGCATGCTTAACTAGAAAGTCTTGCGGGCCTTTCAGCACTATCCCCACTCCAGCTCCTCCTGAACAGGCGGAACCATCTACATACAGATCCCATGCGTAGGTGTCTCTTGAGGAATAGCTTGGCTGAGAACTTGGAGTCCCCTTTTGGTGATTACCACCTTCATTTTCACTTTCCACTTCATTAAAATAGCATTCTGCGATGAAGTCGGCCAAAGCTTGTGCCTTAATAGTTCTTCGGGGTTCACCGCCTATCTCTACTGACTATACTATCATCCTCCCTGCTGTGGTGGGCCGATGTAGGGCTTGCCTAAGAGGCACATCAGTTCTCACAATGCCTTGATGACCTAATAGGTATATGGAGAATTTCCTCACAGCAATCAGTAGAGAAAAAGCTAGCTTCTCTATGGAGGAATACTTGAGCTCTGGCCCCTGTAAGACTTTGCTCACATAATATATGGGTTTTTGCACTTTTTCTTCTTCCCTAACCAAGACAGCGCTGAGTGCGTGATTGGACACTGACAAGTAAATGTACAGATCTTCACCTGAAACCGAACGGCTTAGAACTTGAGGGGACTGCAGGTATTCTTTCAGCTCGTCAAAGGCTTTCTCACACTCCGTAGTCCACTCGAAAGTAGGAACTTTTTACAGTTTCTTAAAAAAGGGCAAACATCTTTTCGCAGACTTCAAGATAAATCTGTGTAAAGCCACTATCCTCCCCGTTAGCCTTTAAACGTCTTTCACGCTGGCGGGAGATGGCATGTCTAGAATAGCTCTAACCTTCTTAGGATTTGGCTCAATTTCTTTACCACTCACCATGTATCCTAAGAATTTTCCTCCTTAGATGTAGAATGAGCATTTCTCTAGGTTTAGCTTCATTTTTTATTAGCTCAGTACTCTGAAAATTTTTTGTAAGTCTTCTAGGTGCTGCTCAAATGTTTTTCTCTTCACAATCATGTCATCCACATAGGCCTCGAGGTTTCTCCCTAATTGGCTTTTGAAAATCTTATTGATGAGACGCTGGTAAGTGGCTCCAGTGTTCTTGAGGCCGAAAGGCATTGCTTTGTAATAATGGATCCCTTTTTTAGTGATGAAGGTAGTCTTCTTTTCATCTTCTAAGTCCATAGGGATTTAATGGTAGCCCGAGAGGGCATCTAGGGGAGTCAGGTATTCATAACCAACTGTTGCATCTACTAGCTTGTTAATAGAAGGTAGAGGAAAACAGTCCTTGGGACAAGATTTGTTCAGATTAGTGAAATCCACACAAAGCCTCCACTTCCCATTATGCTTCTTCACCAGCACCACATTTGCCAACTAAGTGGGGTAGTCAACTTCCCTTATGAAGTTGGCTTCAATCAACTTGTCTACCTCTCGATCTATTGCTTCTTGTCTCTGGGGAGGAGAAAACCTTTTCTTCTGTTGGACAGGTTTGACATCTGACCCCATATTAAGCTTGTGAGTGATGACATGCGGGTGTATCCCTGGGAGCTCCGCAGGACTAAAGGTAAAGTCCGTATTATGGTCTTGGAGGAATTTCTGGATAAGAGATTTCTCTTTTTTCTTCATGAGGGCATTAATATAAGTGCATCTACCATGGTGATTTAGGGAGATTTCAATAAATTCCAACTCCCCCACAGGTTCGGTTCTCTATTCTGGTTTGCTGCTTTTGATCCCCATTGGTTCTGTCAATAGCACTTCCTTTACATCCGTTGACCCTAAAGAGATGGAGTGGCAGTACTTCGCCTCAAATTATCTACCTCAGAAAGTGATGGGGCCATCTTCCGATGGCATTTTTATGCACAAGTACCTGATACAGGTGATCACACAAAATTCATACAGTACCGCCCTTCCCACAATTACGTTGTAAGCAGTCGATACTTTAGCAATGATAAATTCAGCCATCATAGTTCTTCCTCTCATGATATCCCCTTATGAGTCAGTCTCCCCTAAGGTAATGGGGAGAAGAATCTTCCCTTCTACCGGAATGAGGACATCTCTTAACCCCTTCAACTTGGAGTACACCGGTATGAGACAGTTTTCCCGTATGCCCATCTTCCGCAGGACGTGGTAAGGGAGAAGGTTGACTGAACTCCCATCATCCACCAGGACTCTTTTGACCTTAAAATTGTTAATTATGGCCATCACAACCATTGCATTAACGTGTGGAGTCATTACCCCAATTCCATCTTCAGGGCCAAAAGTGATCAGGCAAGTGCGGAGGGGGTGCTCTTTTCTTGATTTCAGTTCCCTTCTTCTAAGGCTGGCTCTCTGCTTTGGTCAGGCTCGATCTTTGCCAATAATAGAGTGAATCATACCTCTAACTCCGATGTTAGTAAGGAGCATTGGTTGTTTGTCTTTGGACTGCCTAGGGGGATTAATCTCTTATGCTCCTCCTGATTTAGAGAGTCTATTATCCTTTCTTACAAAACTCCTCAGATGTCCCTCTTTAATAAGCCTTTCAATTTCCATCATCAGCTGGTGGCACTCATCGGTGTTGTGTCCCATAGACCTATGGAAATGGCAATATTTGCTTTGATCATAATTCTTGGGATTCAAAAGCATGTCTTTAGGCCACCTGACATAGTCCTTATCCCTGATAGCCATCAAGACCTCTTGTCGAGAGGTACTGAGGGGGGTTACATTTTCCTCTCTGAGTGGAGTAAGAGGTTTTCTAGAGAATCTCAGGGCAGGTCTCTAGATCGGTGGATTTTGACTTCTTTTGGCCCTCTTGGGAGGAGAGGAATTATCAAAATCCTCCTTGCGCTTAAGAGCAAACCTACTAATATGGAAGGCATCATCCTGTCGTATGTATTTTTCTGCCCTGTTCATGAGTGAGGTCAGATTAACTAGCTTGTTCTTTGACAGAGAATTGAAAAATGGGGGGTTGTTGGTGCCCCTCATAATTGCCTCAATTGCCCTAGGATATTCTAGATTAGGTATCTTTAGTGCCTCTATGTTGAATCTTGCTATATAGTCTCTCAAGCTTTCTCCTCTGTTCTGGATAATCATCTCCAAATAAGAGGTTTCCTCTGTACAGGGATGCTGGAGATAAACCTACTGACAAAATGTTTAGTTTTAGAAAAAGAATGAATTACGCCAGGAGCCAAGTTGTTAAACTAAGTCTGAGCTGCATCCACAAAAGTAGTGGGGAATATTTTGCACAAGATCGCGTCTGAGTGAGTGTAAAGCTCCACTATTGTCTTAAACTTCATGATATGATCTTTGGGATTTGTTAACCCATCATAGATGGGCAACATTGGCAATTTGAACCTAAAAGGGATAGGTTCCTTTTGAATCTCCTCTGAGAAAGGCAACTGCATGTTAACCACCTGGCTAGATAATTTGCTCTTGTCTTCTCTCCGCTCTCTCCATTCGAGGAATTCCCTGAAATCTCTTTCTAGCCTACTGGAACAGGATTAAGAATGAGATGTGCTTTTCTCTTTTCGGCTCTGGCATCTAGTGGATTCTATAAGGGATTCTAAGATGTACCTCCCCCTCTGATTCCTCAGATGCCTTCGTTAGCGGGAACGGGACCGTCTTTTACCTCGTTTCCTTGGTGCTTGGAGTTTGGTGTCTTTTCTACCTCGTGTAGGTTCCCTTATGATGGGTTCCTCTATTCCGTACCCCACATTGCTCTACTCAGGCCGATACCTGTCTTCACCCCAGAGGAGATGCGGTCGTGCTGAAAGTTGGGGATTAGTTTCATCGGTCCCTTCATCTTCGTGTAGGGGTAATTTTCTCTTTACTATATTGGGCGTGGGCATATGGGGCTCTGCAGTTTTATCTTTCCCCTTTTCCTGTCTCCTCTGTGCGCTTTCAATACGGTCCTCCTTATCCATCAAATCTCTCAAGAACCCAGCATCCACTTCCATAGGACGTCTTGGAGCTCTAGAGCTTGACCCTGAAGCTCTCCTTACTTCCCTGCTATTTTGTACTTCCGCTCTTCTTTTGGTGGAGGTGCTAGATCCCACCATCTTTCCTTTCAAGCGAGCGAAGCAATGGCTGATGTTCACACAACCGAGCCCGATTTCTCCACAAACTTCACAAAATAAGAGGGCGTAGAATGATGATTTTTAGATCAAGACAACTTTACATTTTCCCATAGACAACACCATTCTGATATGGTGTTCTCTAATATCCCAGCTCCAACTAAGTAACCTTCACTTGCATAAGTCAGCAAAGGTGAACAGCGGGCCCAGGGTGTCCCAAAGCCCCTCCGACAGTCAAGTCAGTGAGGTCTACTGAGAATAAAGATGGTAAGCCAAGTAAGAGAAAGAGTCAAAGAAGGAAGAAAATGAAATTATCTTGGCATTTTTGGGTGAACTTGCCCTAAGTTTAGAAGAAGCAAAGAAATATGCAGAAGAAGTTGAAGAAAAAGTGTACCTGGATGCTGCAACTCATTCCTTTTATAGGCTAGGTGATGTGTTGGAGAGAGAAGAGATAGAGGTCTAGTACCTAGGGAGCTACAATTCTCCCTCTAGAATGCTTGAGTGTCTCAAAGTTTAGGTGGTTGGTGGTGTCAGTGTGGTGATGGTGACTGACGGCTGCATTAAATGTCATGCAGAGGAGAGATGGTTTGTAAGTAACCTGAGTACAGGCTCCTGAGTTGTAGGACAGAGATTCCTGAGTGGCAGGTACTCGAAAGAAACCCTGTGTAGTATAATTGACAGGTCAAAGGGGCAAGATGGGCCCCCCATCATATTGATTCAGAGTTTTCCCCACCACGTGTCCTTCTCTGATTGGTCCAATATTTAGTGTATTATCAGCCGATTTTCATTACTGCTCTTTTTATTAGCCAAACCATCTGTGCTGCCAATATAGGGAAAAATATATGGTTATGGAGCCTGCTTATGGATTTCAGCCTAGGACTTTGATTGAAAATTTTTTTGAAGAATCTGTCAGCAACTTCGCCACGCCAAACCATTCGACGAGGCATATCATATGAAGGGACTATCACTACATATGATAATTACAAAAGCTGGATATAATTGCAGCAAAAAGAAAAAGATGAGTTTACTAGGAATCAAAAGATTAAAGAGCTTTTACAGGGCTAGTGTTCAGGAGTTAAGGAAGAGACATTAGATCTATTGTATTCTTCAGCTTTAGTAGTTCAATTGGATTTAGCCTAACTTGTTAGATGTTTTTCTCTTTTAGTTAGTCTAATTGTAATAAGTATTTTATGTAATATTTGACAAAAATAAAAGGCAATCTAATTCATTTATTTTTAAGTACAATTGGACATATAAATTGCTCCTAGCATTTCTCCTATTATTGGATAGCTTGCCCTTATAAGTTTTTTAGCCAACTATTTTATTCTCTCTCTCCTTTTGTTTATCCTTAATTTTTACCTAGGTCACCCCTTTTGAGGAGTTTTTAACCTATCAGGATTTTTCTCTTTTTTTTCGTCTCTATTTTTTGTTTAGATAGCCTCTTTTTGAGGTTTTCTCCCTAGTGAGACCTTACAAAAAGTATTTCTTAAGCTTATCTATATTGATGGACTCCCTAAACTCATTTCCTTTCAAGTCTGATAAAATAGCTGCACATTTTGAGAAAACTTTTCTCACCAAGTAAGGCCCTTTCCAATTTAGTTTAAACTGTCCCCTTGGATTAGTAAGGATTGGCTATGTACCAAGTTGCTTTCTTTTATCTTCCCTGACTTAATATTCTTATTATAAGCTCTGGCTATCCTCTTCTGATACAATTGTGAGTGATATATAGCTTTTAACCTCTCTCATCTAACAGTTTCAATTGTGCCAATCTGCTCTCAACCCACTGATATTCTAGAATTTTTGTTTCTACTAAACCCTCAAAGATTGGATTTCCACCTCAACTAGTAGTACCGCTTTGCACCTAAATACTAATGAATAAGGTGTGATGCTGGTAGATGTTCTTACAGTCATTCTATATCCTCACAATGCATACTATAAATAATTGACCCAATCCCTATAATGCTCCATTATCTTTGCCAAGATATGCTTAATATTTTTATTTGCAGCTTTGACTGCGCCATTGGCTTGAGGTCAATACGGGGATAACTGATGATGCTCTATTTTATAATGGCAGAGCAATGCAGTGGTGTCTAATTGAAATTGAATCCCATGATTAGTGACAACATGATACGGCAAGCCATATCTGTAGATTATATTTTTTTTTATAAATCTTACCATCTGTTTCGATCTAACTGAAGTATATGACTCTACCTCAACCCACTTGGAGAAGTAATTAATTACTATAATGATATACCGATGTCCATTAGATGCGGTTGGCCTTATTTCTCCTATTATGTTAATTCTCCAAGCTGCGAAGGGCCATAGGGATATCGTTCCCTGAAGTTCCATTGAAGGCAAATGGCTAACATCCCCATAAGCCTGACAGTTGTAATACTTCTTCACAAACTTCACACAGTCTGACTCCATCGTTAGCTAAAAATATTCTTATTAAGTTATCTTCTTAGCCAATACTGTTCCGTTTATATAGGGCCCGTAGACACCTACATGTACTATTTTCATGATCTTTTCAGCTTCCTCTTTGTCCACACATTGTAAATGCATCCCGGTTGGCATCCTCTTATACAACATCCCATTATGGCTGATGAACTATTTTGACAACATCCTCAGGGACATCCTTTCCTTTCTATCTACATTCTCAGGATATTGGCCTATTTCTAAGTATCTTTACAGGTCGTAAAACCATGGTTTTTCACTAAACTTCACTGGCATTACCCTTATTTCTTCATAACATTGAGTCTTAGACCTTACTAAGATAAGAGGCTTAGATGTGGTTTGTTTACCATTTTCCTATATTGAAGCTAAAGTAGCATCTACAACTTGGTTATCTTCTTGGGGCAAATGAACAAATATACTTCGACTGAATAAAAGGGTGATGGTAGCCAAAAAATCCCAACATGGCCTTAACTTGTCCTCTCTAACTTCCCATTATTTGGAAACTTATTTTATTACCAATATTGAGTCAGATGCACTGTAACCTCTTCTGCCCCCATACTGCACAATGCCTCGAACTCAAAAATATAGGCCTCGTATTCTACCTGATTATTTGTTACCTCAAACTTGATACTTTTTGCCATTGGAATCATCTCACCTTTTAGAGTGACTAGGATTACCTTGACACCTGCCTCTTTGTTCTTGATTGCTCCATCAAAATACATGTGCCATCCCTGCACCTCAATTACCTCCAAGTGCTCATCTGAAAACTCCAATTCCCATTCTTAATCATCATCCACCGGATTTTGTGCCAAAAACTCTATGACTGCCCTTCCTTTAATCACTTTCTTTGACATGTAATCAATATTGAACTCTGTGAGGAGTAGTAACCATCGAGATAATTTCCCTATAAGAGAAAGAGTTTACTGAAGGTATTTTAGGGGGCCATATTTTAATACTACTTCTATTCTATAGGACTAAAAGTAGTGTCAGAGTTTATTGGTTGCCCAAATAATTACTAAACATGTCTTCTCCACCAGGTTATAATTAGCTTCGTAGGGAAGAAACTTATTGCTTAGATAATACACCGCGGGCCCTACACCATTTTCATTTTTTTATAATAACATTACTCCCATTACTTCCTTTTCTATAGCCAGGTACAATATGAGGGGTTTCCTAAGTCTTGGAGGTTACAATACAGGTGGCTTCATTAGATAATTCTTGATGGTTTCAAAGGCTTACTAACACCTATCATCCTATACCACTGACTGATCCTTCCTGAGTAGCTTGAAGATCGGTTCGTATATCGTAGTTATCTTAGTTATAAACCGGCTGATGTATTATAGATGACCCATAAACCCTCTCACTTCTTTCTTTGTTTTGGGTGCAGACATCTCGCTGATAGCTTTCACTTTATCTAGGTCAACTTCAATCCCCCGCTAACTGACTATATGTCCCAGTAATTTACCTGAGGCTACCTCAAACACACACTTCTTTGGATTCAGTCTCAAATTGTACTTTTTAGCTCTTTTTAAGAACTTCTCTAGAGCTTCAAAATGCCCTTCCCCAGTCTAAGACTTGACTATTATGTTATCCACGTATACTTTAATCTCCTTATGAATCATGTTATGCAACAGTGTAGTGGCCATCCTTTGGTACGTTACTCCAGCATTCTTCAGCCCAAACGGCATCACCAAGTAGCAATAGATTCCTCATTCAGTTGTAATTGACATTTTTAACTTGTCTGCCATAGCCATCATAATCTGGTTATAACTTGAGAATCCATCTATGAAAGAGTACATTATACTTAAAGTTACACTATCCAATAATGTGTCTATATGGGGTAATGGGAAGTCATTTTTTAGAGAGGCCTTATTCAAATCCCGATAGTCAACACATATTCTAACACTTCCATCCTTCTTAGGTATCAGAACTATATTAGCGAACCACTTTATGTCATCAACTACTTTAAGGAACCTTGCTTTATATTGCTTTTCAACCTCTTATTTGATTAACAGCGCCCATTCCAGCCTCAATTTTCTCTTCTTTTATTTGATTGGTATGATATGAGGGTACATAGGGATCTTGTATTCTGCAATCTTTTGATTTATCCTTGGCATATCATCATAACACCAAGCAAATACTTTTTGCCTTTTTCTTAATATTTCTTTTATTTTTTTCTCTATCATCAAGAGTAAGGTCAGAAGCAATGAATATGCTTTTAGGATTTTTAATTTTGCTTAAATTAAATATTTTAGTTTGTACAAAATTAATGTCAAATATATGCATGAAATGCTCATCACAATGAGAATAAGCATTAGGAAAAGTATCATACAAATAAACAAAATCAGACTTTATTACATCAACTTTAGAATAAAATAAATCATCAGTCTCAAAAAGTCCAGCCAAAGAAACATCATAATTATCATAGAAAACATCAATAATGAAATTTTGGATGAAGGTCTCCAGATCCGCAGCAGCAGCCTTATCCGCGAAATCCTTTTCTACTGCAACATCCTCTTTTAGAGTAGTCTTCTCAATAGCAGCATCTTCCCCTTTCTCTTCAAGCTTTTCATCTACTCTCAGCTCTTCTATCTCAATCACTTTTGGAACTTGTGTAGCAGTCTTTTCTTCATATATCTTCATCTCAGTGAAGTACTCAATAAATATTTCAAACCTAGGATCTCTTTGTCAGCCAAGAATAATGGTTCAACCTTGCCAGTATAAGGGTGAGAATTATTCTCTTTCATAAATTTTTCCCATAATTTCTAGTTTTCTTCACTATCAGACCCATTTTTTTCACCATAGTAGTCGTTCCTATATCTCAGTATTGGTACCTTGAGTTCAACAAACTCTGGCGGTCCATTGAGATTATTTCTCAGCCTTAACCCTAGCATAAAGTTCATTCCTCTCATCATGTTCACTATTTTTTCATTTATGGAATCCTCATAGAGCATGCAAACCTCGAATCCTGGACTCAGGGAAATCTTTTTAGGAGCTAGTTTCAAAGATGTAATTGCTGCCTCAGTCTCATAAGTAATGGTAGCCACTTTTCCTTCATGCGGAAACTTAATTTTCTAGAGGACAGTAGAGGGAACTCCATCTAATGGATGAAACCAGGGTCTTCCTAGCAATACAGTAAAAGTCACCGATATGTCGATCACATGCAAAGTAACCCAAGATTCAATAGATCTAGTCTTAACCAAAGCTGTAAAGGTGCCTTCTATAGATTTTTTAGTATCATCATATGCCTTTATAATCATATCTGAAGGCTACAGGTCAGCAGTGGTAAGCCCGAGCCTAGGCAGGATTTTTAAAGGGCACACATTGATTGCATATCCATTATCTACCATCACACAACAAGTCATTTTTCCTTTTATTTCAGCTTTGATGAATAGTGCCTTATGATGATCTCTTCCTTCCAAAGCATCTTCATTTGTAAAAACAATAGTTCCCTCAGGTCTCTGCATTAAGGAGTTCACCATCTGTTATAGAGTAGTACTAGTTAAGATCTTCTTTTTATGTAGGGCTTATACCATCGCATCCCTATAAACTCTAGATCGCATCAAGAGTTCCCAAATGCTAGCAATAGTTTCAGCTTCTTTTAATTGCTCCTCCTTTGATTCTTTTTCCTCATTTCCATCCTCAGCTTTAGATTCAAAGTTAGACTTATCTTTCTTAGCTAGCTTATTTTTTTTCTATCTTTCTTTTGCTTAGAGGGTGTTACTTGCTTGATTTCTTCCTCACCTCTACTTTCCCACATGTCCACCTTCTTCGCTCCTTCTTCATCTAATGAAGTCCAAATGTCTAGTGTGTTCACAAAAAATTCAACCAGCTCCCGTTTCTCTTCTTAAACACTTTTTAGACCCCTTTTTTAGCTAGTTTTGGGTTGGGTAGGGGTAACATCAACAAAAGTATTTAGCATTTGCTCTTCTATCAGGCCAGTGCCGATCGTCAGGACTTATTGATTAGGAGGTGGAACATTTTGATAATTTGGTAATTAAATTTTCTAAGTGTTAGGTTTTTGGTTTTTGGGTCAACAATCTTGCCAACTTTGATGAGTCTCGAATTTTATATTTAAGTCTGATACATTGGTCAGTGTCATGGCCGATAACTTGGTGATATTTACAGTACAGTTTAGGGTTAGTATTGGAGGGTGGTGTTTTGGGTGGTAAGGGTTAGAGTAGCTTCTTTTTAATTAGCTTTTTGAGGATTTTAGAAAGGGGTCTGCCTAGATTGGAGAATCTTCTAGGTTTCCAACAGCATTAATCTGCATACTGCTACTAGCTCTATCTTTACCCCCAGATCTACCTTCAAATAACTTCCTTTCTTATGCCAAGTCTGCTTCCTTTTGAATCCCGAACCTATATAGTTCCTCAAAATTCCAAATCCCCAAATCCTTAAGCTTTTTAGCAAATGGTGGAGCATAACCTTCAATGGCTATGAATAGCTAATCAGCTTCTGTAGGGCGGTGTCTCATCTATGCCAGCTTACCCCTCCATCTAGTCAAGTAATTAGTGAAAGTTTCATTGAACTTCTACCTGGTATTTTGAAGATCCCTTAATGACACTTTAAATTGGAAATTCAGCTCATACTACTTCATGAATGCTACACACAACTCCTTCTAATCAGTTTCTATTATTAGTATAGATGTGCCCTAGTACCATTTCTTATAATATAAATGATATTATACTTTTATCCCTATGGCAATAAAATATTCATTTAAATAAAGTGTTTATTTATTTGAGTATTTACCCTTTAGCATTATGTTAAAAGAGATTATTATCAAAAGTTGATAATATGAGTGACAAATTCTTTTAGTACATATGCTGTAAAATGTTCATAGTCATAGGATTAATAAAATGGGTAATATTAATCCATAGACTATCACCTCTGTCTGTTTTTCTTAATCGGTAATATGAGTGACAAATTCTGTTAGTACATATGCTGTAAAATGTTCATAGTCATAGGATTAATAAAATGGGTAATATTAATCCATAGACTATCACCTCTGTCTATTTTTCTTAATCGGTATGTGATATCAATAGTGGGAAGTAGTGAGTCTCATGCTACTTGATATGAGATATCATAATAGACATGTGAATACTTATGTGATGGGTGGATTGAACTGTGATGTAAGATAAGTGATTGCATGGAAATTTACTTTTGTCAACAATCACTGTCTTGGACATAATGGTGCATATGGTCCTTTGACCTGAGGTGATATAGTCATTCATATATGGTTGGTTAGAGTTTGTTACTGCTTATATACCTGTGCTAGCCATATATGGGTATATGGCATGTAGTGGCTCTAGTTGGTTATATGTAGGGATGAGTGATCGACCAAGATGGAACTCATTACCTAGAGTAAACCAGGATAAGATCCTATGCTATCTAAGTTATTCTTGATAAATAAGTACCTGGCCATGTCAAACTTGACTTATCCGAAAAAGAGTTTCGGTGTTAGAAAGTGTTTCTAGTAGAAGTCATGTTTTATCGAGAATTGAACTGAAGATGAGGTCATATGATTGAGGCAATTAGAGTTTGACTGACTATGACTCTAGCCAATGTCAGGATCTTGAAATAAAAGGACATTGAGTACACGATAATTATATTCTATGGTTCTTTTTAATCTACAAATAGTATTTATTTCCAATTGAGTAGTCGTAATATCTATGGTAGGGGTCACTCACGACTTATAAAAACTAAATATAATTAATTGGGATTTTCACATTTAGCGTGAAAAGAGTTTCCAATAATATTAAGCATTAATATTAGTTATTTCCATTGCCATTTAGACTTGAACCTAGTAAGTCACACACATAAGAGTAGCACTAACAATGATAATTATTAATTTAATTATTAATTAAAGTAATTAATTAATTAATTAAATTAATTGAATTAAGTTTTGCATATGTGGGGATCTAGCATATCCCAAAATTTAATTCAAAGGTTAGGACTATTAATTATTTAATTAAATATTAATTTGGACTTAATTTAATATGTGATATTAAGTTTAAAGACCAAATTAATATTTGCCATCAATACTAGTTTAGATATGGACCATGAGATGGGCCATATACATGTAGTTTGATAGATGATGCGTGGGCTTAGATAATTATGTGTATCAGAGAGAAGGGCCTTACTTAAGTATTAAATAAAGCCCATAAGACTAATTAGTGGATGTTGTAGAGATGGGCCTCTTTAAGAGTTAAATGAGCCCAAGCTTAAGCCTACTTACTTAAGAAAGTGCCACCTAATCATGTGACATGGTGGCCACATAAGCATAGCTTTACATGCAATATGATTGAATGGTTGACAATATGGAGATGTGTTATAAGCATGAACCTTAAGTTAGTGGTCAATCTTTATATGCATGAGGTAACTTATTTTACACTCAAAGTGAAAAAGTAAGCACATGCATGAGATTGCTTATCCTACACTTAAGCATGAGTTAGTGGAGAATCTCTACACATGTAAATTAGTCTCTTATATATATATACATACACTAAGTTAGTGGAGTTTCTCTACACAAGACTTTCCACTTCCATTTGAGAAAAAAAAAACATTAAGTGAAAAAATAAAAGTGGGTACTCAAAAGTTAAGTTTTCTTCTTCTTTCTTCTAAGTGTTGTGAGTGTGTGAGTGAGAGATTCAAGAGTTGTATTTCTTCATAAGTCTATTGTCATCATCCCTCATACAAGTAAAAGCTACATCTATCCAAAAGAGGCAAGAAGTCCTACATCATCCAAGCAAGGAGAGGAGCTCTAACAAGTTTTCGGATCACCACAAAGGAGAAGCTTATGGGTAGAGATTCTTCAAAAGCTTAGAGTCATTCTGGTGTCATTTGTATATTTTAAGCTAGAGGCTTCACACTTGGGGAGCTAAAAGCTTGTAGATTTGCATCAACCATTTTCTAAAACATATCGAGCGTGCTACTGACATTTGGAGTTTGTAAGAGTTACTAAACTCTAGATTTAAGTCTCTCTCTATACTTTTGTGTTTTAGTTGTTTTGTGAATCTTTGATTTATATTGTCTATGAAGCATACAAGTAATTAGTTGTGTAAATTGAATGTGTTGTGATCTTGGTTGTTTGGAATTCTTGCCTTTCATGCAAGGGTTACACACTAGAAATTTTTTTGAATTTTATCCTAATTGGTTTTGTGCCCACACCACGCTTCCGCTCATATTTCGGTGTGTGTAATTGATTCCTTTCATGTACATGTGGCTCCAAGGAATAGTACTAGTGGATTGGTGCCCCTTCCAATAACATTAGAAATTATTTGACAATTTGAACCTTAGTTAACCCAGTTGACTTCATGTAAGTTATATACTATTTCAGGTGTAAATGGGGGTCCTCAGTGCCAGTATACTTCTTTATGTCAGGAAACTTGAACTTCTTAGGCAACAGGTCTTCATCAACCAGATCCAAATCACTATAATCTAGAGAAGTGTTCATCCCTTTCTCTTTCATCATCAATTGCATATGTGATACCATTTTGTCCATTTCCTTTGCCCAGCCTGATTTTTCAACATCATCAGCAGGGTGAAACTCCGGTCTATCGGTTGGATCGGCAAGCACAATCTTCATATCCTCATCATCCCTAACCCTGGGTTTAGCAGTGGTCTCATCATCCAAATCAATAGGTTGTTTCTGTCTAGCCATTTGCATAATTTCTCTCATTATGTTTTGGGTTTCAACTACTTCTTGAATGCCTCTGGATCAATATATGGCATTGTTGCAACTGGTTATGGTGTGGTTCTAACTATGCGACCTTCTTGGGTTTGTGTCCAAATAGGGGGTGAAGGATCTATGTCTACAAAATAATATATTATAAATATGCATGATGTGTATGCATTATATGCAGGTGATTTTATATTTTAGGGCATATTATTTATTTACAAAAGAAAGACTATTTACAAACCATAAACAAACACAAGTTTGTCTCAAAAGCTGCATCTTCCAACCTTATTCCTCCTACATACGTGTTCAATGGTGAGTTCCTTATCCTAAGATTTTAGTTTGGATTTTGATTATCATCGGGAGATACAAAACTGACGTTCATGTAAATCTCTCGAGACGGTGATAACAAACAAGTAGTAAATTTTATAAATAAAACTAAAGTCTGATATAACATGCTATAATAGGAGGGTAAGATCCAGCCTAAAATAGTCCATTATTAATGGGCTCAAGCTTTATAAATAAAACTACTATGTTGCATTAAACACATGCATTTTATGAAGAACCTAAGGGTAGTCACTAAGCCACTGCATGAGCTGGGTCTTAGGTGAAGTCAAAGGCTCCTATAGCTTCATATTTTCTTTTTATCTCCCTACTCAAGGGTTCAAATGACGCACTCGATTGTATTCCACAGTGAGTGATAATAGCTATATACCCTACCACTAGGTTTGAATGAAACGTAGATAGCAGAGCAACAACTACCGTCGAGTTATTCGGGACTGAGTGCACAACATGTGAGAAGGTGTTGTGAATGCAACATAAATAATTAAATAATTAAAAATAATAAAATATGGAACACTAGAATCAGTTTCTCTATCCCCAGTGGAGTCACCACTATAGGCGGCGGGGCTCAGCGCGTGCCCAAGTTTGGTGACTATGGCACTGTGTAGGCTCAGGGCCTACTAGGAATATAATCACGAGCCTTTTGGGCTTAGATCGGAGAAGGGAGTCGCCGCCCGAGTAAATTCGGGACACACTATACAACAACTAGATCCCATAGAGGGGCCCAGCAGCCGTCCTCAGAAACTGAATCCGGAAACTAGGTATGAGCTTTTTGAATGCCCACCCGACCTTACGATCGACCTCCGTTCGCATTTGGTGTTTTATTATTTTTAATTATTTAATTACTTTTTTAATTACATGCAAATTATAATTGCCTCCAAATGTATTACAATTTTTTATAATTAAGTCCAAGTTGATTAATTATCTGATTTTGCATGCAATTAGATTTAATCCATAACACACATCAATAAATAATATAAAATTAAATAGAATAAAAAGCACATGCAAAGAAATGCAGGGAGGAGAAAAGATTACAACCCATTTGATACACACAATAGTTGAAATTAAATTAGAAAAAATAAAATTAATCCTAAAATAAATTTCACAATTTGCAATAATTGAATTGCTTTCGTTAAGTTTTCCATTTTAAACAACTAAATTTTAACACCCAGCTCTTCAATGATAAAACCTACAAAAGAAGGAGTTAGAATACAGAATAATAATAACAGGAAAGATAATATTAATCCTAATATCAACTAAGTCTAATCAAATGTAAAGTTGGCAAAAACAATATATAACAATATAAGGGCATATTAATAAAAATAACAAAAAAGGAACAAAAAAAGCATAGAACCACAATCTGTCGCACCAAAGGTTTTCTCTAGCCCCGCAGAGGCGGCTCCTCTGTATAGAGGCATCGCCTCATGGTAGAGAGGCGAACTGTGCCTCGCCTTAACATGCTAAGGCGCTGTTGCAAAGACGCCACCTCATGATAGAGAGGCGAACTGTGCCTCACCTCAACATGCTGAGGCGCCGCCTCTATGAAAAGGCATCACCTCAGTTTCATAGAAATTCAATTAGATCGATAACGAATAATAAGTTCCATATTATATATTGCAAATAGTGAACCCAAATATAGTTTTAATTAACCTAAGACATGCAAATACAACACTATGTATAATCCAAAATAACTCAAAACAAATTATTATTTAACTTTAAACAAATTAAGAAACCGGAACAATCATAAAAGGATTTTTAAGTACATTCAATCATACTAAAAGAATAGATGCAAATAAAATAAAGAAATAAGAGAACATGAGTTTTAGCAATTCCTACTGTAAAAGATTTTTAGCCCTCAGAAGCGTATGTTGAACATTGGAAAACTCTAAAAGCGTAATCTATGGTTGGCTCTTCTTTTCAGAAAGTCACGCTAGTAGTAATAAAAGCCTCAAGGCCTCCTCCTCTATGCCTTCTTCTTCCTCATTTTCTGCATTTTTTCCTTTTTTTTTCTTTGCCTCTTTTTTTTTTTTAGTTAGAAGCAGCCCCCCTTTTCCCTTCTAATTTTTCCTCTTTAAAAACCCTCATTCTCTCTCACTTTCTCTATTTTTTCCTCCACCTTCAGCCCCTGTCATCACATTCTAGAAGAATGTGGTTTACAAGCTGCTGGTGTTGCATTAGTTGCGTTATTTTTTTAAAATAACGTTATTTTTTTGAGACATAAACCATTAAGGCCTGCCTGAATGAAGAGGCGGCGCCTCTGTGGAACAGAAGTCTACAGAGGTGTCGCCTTAGTGTTGAGGCGATGTCTCTATGGCTTTCTTTGGCTGGATTTTGTGGGCCTTAATGCTTACTGGGCTGAATGAGCTATGAGCTTTCTATTAGAAGAATCAGGGACTATATTTCACACTGTTGGGCTCGTTTTATCAAATTTTCATCATCAGGCTTTTGCTCATGAGTCGAGCTAAACCATGTGCCAACATATATACTATTTATTAAATTTTTGATAATACGCTTAATTTTATTTTTCTTTATTCATTTCTATTTTAAAATAAAAATAATATCATATGGTATTAAAAATATTATATTTGTAGAAAATTAATATAAAATAAAATAATTAAAAGAACACTTCATAAATTTTAATTAAATTAATAGAAATAGAATTTTTTAATAGAGGATAATAAGATCATTATTTATCATATAAAAATCAATGTAGAGTGTAGCAAAATCTCTTCATTTGTTTTTATTAAATAATGGTATAAATTATTCAATTATTCACTTCATTAAATATGTTATGCTAATGTTTATTTTATCAAATTAAAAATTATTATAAATATTTTTATGTTCTGTTATTTTTTAATATAATAAAAAATTATTATAGAGTTATTATGATTATCATCATTATATAAATTGCTATTTTATTACTTAAAATTAGGGCTGAGCGGGGCACGGAGCAGTTCGGAGAACGCAAATTCTCCGGACCCGATCCGAACGTCGGAGATTTTAAAAAATAGTTCTTCGGACCCGGATCCGAAAATTAAAATCTCCACTCCGAATTGCTCCGAAAAATCGGAGCAAGTCGGGACGGAGATTTGGAGAAAATGGAGATTTCAAATCGGTCCGGAGCGAAACCAAAATTCGGAGATTATCTTACTTATTTGTTATCTAAAAATTCATGCTTAAACC
>CATIWO010260553.1:0-13748 GCA_949673435.1 Macaranga tanarius | reverse complement strand
AAATAAAAAATAAAAAAAAGAGATAAAAAAAAAAAGAGAAAATAAAAATAAAAAAATAGGAAAAGAAAAAAAGAAAAAAAAAAGGAATAGTAAAAAAAAAGAAAAAAGAAAAAATAAATTAAAATAAAAAATGAGGCATGTAATGAGGAATACATAGATTTTTTAAGGATTGTCAAATACATTTTTAAAAGTAATGAGGATTACTTATGTAATTTCCATTACATTGAAACAAAAAAAAATTTCTCTACCAAACATAGTAATGAATTATGTAATGTAATGGGTATTCCATTACAATGCCCATTACATCCAACCAAGCAAGGCCTTAATTCATAACTTCTACCTTTTTAATATATTCACAACATACAAAAATATGCTTCTTATGGAGGGGTTATAAATAAAAATTCAAGTTCATATAGAGCATGCACATGTGTTACCAATAAACTCACTCAGACGACTCTTCGGGGTCAACGCGAGGCACTTGGTATTCATCCATCCTAAAATATGCAATGCACATCAACTACATGTTTTCTCAACTTATGCATGATATGTCATGTATGCATCATACTTTATCTTCCCAAAGAAATCTAATCCCTGCTCTGATGCCACTTAATATAGGACCATCTAAGTATTACATACAAGTGTCCATACATTACATTAACCACGTGGCATATGAAATTTTTTTTTAAAGACATGTATTTATACCAAGCTCTTGGAATATATATACATATATATATAATGTACTTTTATGTACATACATAATTTGAAATCAAAACAGATATACAGTGCAAATACAAAATGCTTAAATGTTATGATGATGATACTCATGAGGATGGAGATGGCGATACTAAGCCTGCCTTTGACCCACCTGAGCTCATAGAGGAATACACTTCAAGCTTCATCAACTCACACTTTCTTAACTCGCACCTCAAGCAAGTCTAACTATTGACTGAAATCCACAATTTGCAAAGGAATGAACTTGCAACTCAATAAGCAATTATTAAGATAAGCATATTTATAGTTCTTCTCAAGAACTAATTAATAGAATTAAGCAAAATAATGAAAATATGGACTACACGGGCATGTCTATCCCCGTGTAGTCTATTGGACAAAATTTACAGTTGAGACACGGTCTAGAATACGGCTGTATTTCGACCCGTGTACCTCACTATCCAATTTACCATATGTAGACATGGCCAAGGTTTTCCTGTGTCTTTGCTCGTATATCTCACTGGACAAATTTTCCACCTTAAATATGCTCGTGTTTAGACACACAGTTTGAAACACGCTCGTGTCTCGGCCTGTGTCCGCAACCTGAAATTCAATTGTACAAGTATCCAAAAATTCATGACAATTTCTCAAAAGCATAACATCAAGAGCAACCTATAATTGTTAACATCAATATATATATAGATGTATATAATTCATTATCTACACCCCCTCAATAATCATCTCATTCACCTTTAACACCATATCCTCATTTATTATTATATAAATAAAGAAAATATTATATTAATAATCTCAACTATTGGTGTCACAATTACACCATTCTAATCAATTCACAATTTATAATCTCATATTCAATGCATATAAACACAATTTCTATCAATCACACTTCATATGCTATCCACAATTCATATACATAAATAATACAATGCAAAAATGTGTGATGACGCAAGTTAGTATCTATCTGGAATTCTCAACACACGTCACACACATTCCACACAAATCTCACTTTTCCTTTTCTTTTCTTTTCTTTTATATTTTTGTATTTTTATTTATATATCCGTGGCCATTCCTGAGACTCTCTGCCCAGCTCAGTCTCAGATCTTACACGTGTGCGCATATATGTATTATATGAATGGCCACACCTGAGACTCTCTGCCCAGCTCAGTCTCAGGCCGTGGAGCTCAATCTCCACACACACACACACACATTTTTCTTACATTCCTCACATCATGCCATATGTATATTTTTCATCATAATTCATGTTTAAATCATACCATCTCAAGTGGCTTCCACATTTCAACATCTCTTTTCATTTTCTCATCGTGAATCATAATTCACCTTTCTCATAACAATACATGTATATTATACCACACCAAGTGGCTTACACCTCACAAGTGCCAATATTCACAATGTATCATAACATATTTTCATAATCATAACAAATTATAAATAGAGAATATACCATTCATAAACCAAAAGTATACTAAAATCATATACCATATATATCATTCATATACCAAAAGTATATAAAAAGTATACCAAAGTCATATACCATATATATATTATAATTGCTACCATGAATGTCATATACCAATTAAATATAATCAAACAACTATAGTTATTTGAATTAAACTATATGTAAGTATTAAATTAATAATTAATTACCTCAAGCCTTCAACTCCTTCTTAAAAAAAATTTTCCCATATTAAATAAGGTCTCCTCTTACTCTATCAGTTCCTACACATAATCATGTGCCAATTTTAAACAAGCAAGTATAACAATTCACCCTAATATCACAAAAGAGCAAATAGATACTCAAAGTTCCATATGTCCAAATAATTCACACACAAGTCTAAAAATTATAAAAATATTATTGAAGCTAGATCTATTAGTCTACTTCAAATTTTAACTAGAATTACTTAATTTGGACTTGCACAGAATTAATTATGGATTTTTGATTAAAATCGGCTAAACAGAGTTAATAGACTGAGCAAGAATATGTAAGGCTATATTAGTCAATCTTAACAGTACAATCAGCTCTGGCTCAAAATACAAGAGTTGTTGAAGACTCTCTAAAGTTTTTAGATCATCTGACCTAGATCCATTTGGAGTTCTAAAACTTTAGATATCATCATATAATCAATACATAACAAAATTCACAATTCAGCCTATATACTACTGCTAGCATGTTTAATACATAAGGTTCATGATGCTCTTAATAATTATAGACACATTCTAAAATTACCAAATTTATACAAACTCTACATATATAAGTCTAATTTCATTCCCAACTAAAATCATACTAATGGCATATATAGAGAATTAATTATAGATTTTTAAATCCATTTGGGTAGAACAGAGCATTTAGTATGAGCACTGAAATGTCCAGCCCTAATTGATCCTCTAAACAATAAAATCAATCAAAACTCAAAACACAAAAGTTACAGGGACTCTTTGAAGTTTCTAGGAAGTCTAACCTTGCTCAAATCAGAGCTCTATAGCTCAAGATATGATATGAACAAAATGACTAAAAAATAGAGAAATTCCTACCCGAGATTACAAAAAAAAAAAAAAAACTCAACTCAACTAATTCAACAACACAAGAAAACTTACCAAATGATGCTTCAATGCATAAAAGACCCTTTAAGGCTTCCTAAGGCAATGAATTGCTCACTTGAATCAGCTTCTAAATTCTTTAAAAATCACTCTCAAGCTCATTCTTCTCCTCTTATTCTTCTCTACACTTTCTCTACACTTTCCACTCACACACTTACATAAATGATTAAATATACATATAAATAATCAACCAATCAAACCCCTCTATTTTTGCCCCAAAAGTCTTCTTTAATAATTACACTTTAGATACATATTTATCATTTAAACAATAATGATAATATTAATATAATAATAACAATAATAATATCTTCTAATAAAATATAATCAAATATCATCACACATAACCAATTAAATCCTTAATGAAGTAGGCCTAATGCACAACACCCTCATAACTTTATATTGCTACAACTAACTCCAAATTTGCCTTTTAATTTGGTCCCTCTCTACAACCACTTGCTCAAGTTCAACTTATACTAGGTCCATTATCACATAAGCAATAAATGTAATACATACTCATGATTATGTATGAAAAAGAGCGGGTGTTACACTTTTCACTCATGTAATCGCAAGTGATCAAGGTAACGTGTTCAATGCAGGCACTCTTAATTTTATGATCGCTGAAACTAGTTTTGAAGTGATATATGGATAATTTTTTTAAGTCATTTACAGGATTTTGAAATCCATTCCCTAAGGTTGTCATGGATTACTGTCCAATCTAAAGACAAGGTCTCGAGTGAAATCATGGGTTATTAAGGATGGATGGTAATTTCAAAATCTCGCCACCCAAATCCAATTCCAAGTACTTCAAGGAGTTGTTAAGAGGAAGGATAAAGGGTTTTAGCTTACTGCTTGGCCACTCGTTATTAAGAACGAGTTCTTGAAGATTGAAAGTAGGATCTAACACCTCACTAATCCACTTCTCGACTAAGCAACATTCATCAACGAGATGATTATACTTATCAGTGCAATACCAACGAAGGGAAAACCACTTTATCTCCTTATTCATCATGTGTCTGCGCTTAGCAAGATAGGCAGTGATGCATTTTATAAGTTAATAATGTTGAGCTTTATCATATTTACATTTAGTGGAATCAACATTTAAATAAGGACATGTAGTATTTTCCTCCCGCTCATTATTATTTTTGTCGAAATCAAAATTGCAGGAATTAACAATTGCAGAATCAACATCCATACCATCATCGTAGTCATCCCTCGAACTGAATCTGAATCCTGGTTGAGAAAAATTGAGATTTTAGTTTGGTATCATGGGCGATGATGTGTTGAATGATGTAGAAATCATGGCAGTAGAATTATGGGGGAAATCAGAAAACAAAGCAATATTGTTTGTGTTTGTGTGCTTGAACATCGATCCCTTGATATGCTTGCGCAGGCTTTGCGTGCCTTTTTATTAGTTTTAGACGGTCGAGAAACATGGGAGTCTCTTCTTGTTGGTGATTTATGAAGCAAAAAATCTCATGGATTTGGTATTGCTACTACACTCACTTTTGAAGAGACCGAATGCTCGATTGAGCTAAAAAACGAGATGCCTTAAAAGATGAGATTGTTAAGAGGATTAATAGTTTTCCCACAGATGATGCCAATTGATAAATGTTAAACCTTCTCCGGACCTACAAGCACAAAAGAAAACCTTCGATGAGCCTAGGATCTTCGATCTGTAGGTTCTCCGATGCTTAAGTCAGAGAAGAGTTATTCAAGATAATCCATTTAAGAGAAATATGAGCCTATATATAGGCATAAGAGGGACATACCTAATCCAATTCGGATTAGTATCATGTGAGTCCTAATTCATTACCAATTAGATCTCTTTTATCCTTATTGATCATTGATTTCCCATATGAACATAGAGTCCTCTTTGGACTTGGATTTTTGGGTTTAGGACATGATCTCTTTTCAGATTTATCAGTGATGATAGCATAAAATCGAGAATTAAATAATAAAAATTTCTTTCAACATTAATCCCTTGTTTGGTTCAATTCTTTTTTGAATTTGTGTTGGTTCAAATAAATTCTATAAAATTTTATAAAATTCATTTATAAATCTAAGTGAGTATCTTTAATTTAAATGAAAACTTTATAAAATTTATTTCTAACTTTTTTATTTTATGGAATTATTTAACACTAAATCAATTCTTATTGTGGAAGTGTATTTGATTCAAATGAATTTAGAATTCATTAATGAAATTGAACCAAACAATGGGTTAAGAAAACTAACAATAGAGTTATACATACATTTGTATCTATAAAAATAGAATTAAAAAACCATTAAATTAGTGCTTATTTAATTATAATCACTTATCCATAACTATATATTATATATTAATTGCTATAATTAAATAAAAATTAATTTAAAAATTTTAATTTCATTTACATAAATATGTCCTATAATAAGGTGAAGGGCTTATTCATCCATTTGCATTAGGAAAAAGAAAAAAAAAAAGTTATATTCTAGCCGATTCTAGGGAGTACAGAGGGAAGCAGAAAAGTACCATAAAATCGATCCCACAGTATTTAAACCCATCCTGCACCGAAGCTTAAGTCAGGAATCGTGTTAGTGCCTTGTACAAGCAAACTCTTGAATTCTCTCTGTCTCTCGATCTTTAGCTTTTCTCTTTAACAACAATGGTGCTCGAGGTAAAACCCTAAATTCAATATTATTTCTTTATTTGTTCATTGAAATTATTAGGGTTTTTATTCTATTTTGAATTCTTGATGGTGAATTAAACAGGCGACAATGATCTGTATCGATAATTCGGAATGGATGAGAAATGGTGATTATTCTCCTTCGAGATTTAACGCTCAAGCTGATGCTGTTAATATTGTTTGCGGAGCTAAAACTCAGGTTAATTATTATTATTATTATTGTTCTTTTCTTTACAATTTCTTTTTTTGAATTATTATTGTTGATTATTGGGGTGTGTTTGTGCAGTCCAATCCAGAGAATACAGTGGGGGTTTTAACAATGGCTGGAAAAGGAGTTCGTGTTTTGGTTACTCCTACAAGTGACCTTGGAAAGATCTTAGCTTGCATGCATGGTTTGTATCTTTTTCTTTGTTTATTTAATTTGTAATTAGGGTAAGCATAAAGTCTAGTTCTTGTTCTTTAGAATTACAGTTGAGGACCATCAAGATACGTTGCCTTTCTAGTGGGAACTCTTTTCTTGGCTACTAGGTGCAGTCTTTACTTCATTTCTGCCTCTGTTGCTGTTAATGGTCTCAATGGTATGAAAAAGGATAATGATTTGTTGAACCTGGTGAGTAGGGAATAGGAGATGATGCCATGCATGTGAAATTTAAGAGAAAAATAAAATGAAAAGAGAGAGGGTAGGTAGGTGTAAATTTCTCTTAGCTGTGGTGGAATCTGATTTTTATTCATATCTTTCATTAGGATTTTTAGGATGTTGAAGAGGTGGCTAATGGTAAATGTGAAACATTGATTATTTGGAAGTTTCTTGAACCAGGGTTTGCAATCATGTGTTTTTTTTTTTTTTCTGTGGGTTTACTGATTTTTGATTTCTTGGTGCGCACATCCATTTAAAACGGCTCAAAAAACATAACATATAAAGAAAAAGGTATACTTGGATGAGAGAGGGAGATGTTAGTATATTACATATACAGGAACAAGTGGAGGCTAGAAGAAAGTCTGAAGTGTAATTTAGTGTCTTTCTGTATTTCTGGAATTTCATCCTTTTGTTTAATGTTGAGATTTTGAGAAATACGGAGTTTGAAATGAGCAGCTGTACTGTAGACTGTAATTCCAGTTAAATTTGGAAGAGAGAGAGAGAGAGAGAGCTCATTTACTAATAATACAGTTAAAAAGAAAGTTGAGAATTTTGTTCTATTTGATGGCTTCTTTGAGTTAAGAAGAAATCCTAATTCATGAGATATAACGAGAGACAAAGGTGTGGAAGTCTAAGGCTCACCTATTAAAATAGCGACTAAACATGTAGACCAACTTTGCATGGGTTAGTTTTAAGAAAGCTGAGAATTTAGCCCTTTTTGATGGCTTCTTTGGGTTAAAAAGGAATTCCTAATTCACAAGATTTGAGGAGACAAAAGGTGCGGTTGATAAGTCTGAAGCTTCCTATTAAAAGAATGATTAAGCATGTATTGGATATAATAAATCAACTTTGTACCTTTTTGGGTAAAATAGCTGGAAATTTAGGTAAAAATTGACTTTAAGGCCTATTTTGAAAGAAATGGGCCTGTTGCGTCAAATGAGTTACCCCCTTAAATTTTGTAAGTCCCTAAATTCAACTTTTGATTAATCTAAGAGCACTGAGATTTTTCCTTACTGCACCTTTGCACACCTTTGCCCTCTGGTGTGCACTCCTTGCGCCTTTGACAGTATTCAACATTGTGTCCGTCTTCTGTTACAGTTTGTTCTACACTTCAATATATTATAATTGGCTGTTGTTCTTCTTAGAAGAAGACAAGAAGTTAAATTCTCTGATATATTTATGACATTGCTGTTGCTTTTCTGGTTTTATTTCCCAGTTATGGTTTTATCATTTTTGTAGCAGGAGGTTTGAAGTAAATAGTTATGATCCAAATAGTTTGGCTTAGGTACCAAAGACAACAATTTGTTTGTAGGAATTAATGTATCTGGTTACTGATCATAGTTTTTAAACAAATAGGTGAGATCAGTCTTATTGCATACTATGTAACTTGGCAATGGCCAATCACTTTCTAAACCATTTGTGTATTTTGTTATTTAAACTATGTACGAATAAAAATTTGGTGTCATTTGTTTTAATGGCTTGTATGATATCATTTTTCTATTCTGTATTGGCTTCTCTTTTTTTTTTTTGAATTACACTGAACTATGATGCCCTTCCCCCAATTTAGGTTTGGAAATAGGTGGTGAGATGAATTTGGCTGCTGGGATCCAGGTGGCTCAACTGGCTCTTAAGCATCGGCAAAACAAAAACCAGCAACAAAGGATAATTGTCTTTGCTGGAAGGTGTGTATGATAATACCTGCTAGTGTCTTACACAATCTGTTTTTATACAATGTTAAGAAAATGATTGGTGCTTGGCAGTCCCATCAAACATGATAAGAAGACATTGGAGATGATTGGAAGAAAGCTGAAAAAGAATAATGTCACACTTGATATTGTTAATTTCGGTGAAGAGGATGATGCAAAGACAGAGAAGTTGGAAGCTCTTCTTGCTGCTGTTAATAGTAACGACACCAGCCACATTGTTCATGTTCCTCCTGGTCCAACTGCTCTTTCTGATGTGCTTATAAAGTAGAGATTTGAATTTCCCTATTTTCCCTCTTCTAGAAGTCTGACTTCGTTATACTTCTTGTCAATAAAGAAGAAAGGATCGATTTTGTTGTTTTACTGATTTCTTTTGTCCAATGGCAGTACACCCATCTTTACTGGTGATGGGGAAGGTGGAAGTGGTTTTGCTGCTGCAGCAGCAGCAGCTGCAGCTGGTGGTGTCTCTGGTTTTGAATTTGGTGTGGATCCCAATCTTGATCCTGAACTGGCCCTTGCTCTTAGAGTTTCAATGGAAGAGGAGAGGGCCAGACAAGAAGCAGCTGCCAAAAAGGCTGCAGAGGAGGCTAATAAGCAGGAAAAAGGAGGGGAACAGCCATCCAGCTCACAGGACGCAACCATGACAGAAAGTGTCAGTGTTACTGCTTCTGAAGCTGACAAGAAAAATGACTTAACGGTCAGTATCACTTTGTGCTTGTAACAATAACTGGTGCTAGCTTTCATTGCATGCTTATTTGTGTGACTAGCATGATTAATTTTTTTAAGCATTCCTGAGCTTGTTTGTGTAATTTTATCCTGTTTCTTATGGTTTGGCCAAACATTTGTGTTAGTTTGAACATTTATTTGTGACATGTTACATGAGCATCAGGACTTGCAATGCATGTGAGCTTGTATTGAGAATGTTTTAGAGGAGATGTACAATCTTTACAATGGAATGAATTACCCATTTAGTTCCGACAAAACAGTTTTTTCTTTCCTGAATCCTAACTGTTAAGTCTTCCTATCATTTTGTGGACCGTTTCTGCTCCCTTCACTGCTTGCTTGTTCTTTGCAAATCAATTGAATTACATTGCAAACGTCATTAATTTAATAATAGGATGAGGAGAATGCTCTTCTACAACAAGCTCTTGCAATGTCAATGGATGACCCTGCCTCTAGCAATGAATTGCGAGACACAGATATGTCTGAGTCAGCAGTTGAAGATCCAGACTTGGCACTGGGTGAGACTTCATTTCCAATGGAACAACTATGTTATTTATGCATGCCTATGTATTCTGTCAGTTTTTTTTCTTCAATAGTGATGGAACACTTCATTCTTCATTTTTTATGTTTGGGCTTGTTTCTTTAAACTGTTCGGAAAAATTCTTAGAAACTTATGCAGTCATGTGCTTGGCCGGAAGTCTGAAGCAGTGATACTGTATTTGATAAGACTGGAGACTTTTTGGCATTTTACTTAGCAAGAAGTTTGCTGATGTTATGTGTCTTTGGTGTATCTAATTGAGAGGGACTTGCTCTCCTTTCAGAATCTGGGCACTCAAAATTTATGATACTCTCTATGCATTCAATTTGTCATTGAAAATACTGAATTTTTGAATTTGTGATAGTTATTTGCCACTTTTGAAACCATTGATTTTAAGTCTCTTGTCTCTGGTGCTTGCAGCTCTTCAATTATCTGTGCAGGACAGCACAAAAGATACAGCAAACCCAACAGATGTGGGCAAGTTGTTGGCTGACCAGTCCTTTGTGTCCTCCATCCTTGCTTCAGTATGGCTTCAATTTGTGATTGTTACTTTCATATTCTCTGTAATAATAAAATAAAGCAAAAAGATTTTTTTTCCAGTAGTATAATAATCCATTAATTTCATTGCTTTGGCAGCTTCCTGGGGTAGATCCAAACGATCCTGCAGTTAAAGATTTGCTTGCTTCAATGGAAAGCCAAAGCCAGTCGGAGGTGAGTTCATTAAACTTTAATGTAAGATGAGTCGATTGGAGTGTTGAAAGAGATTGATGATTGGGCGGTGAATAATAATGCCATTGTCCAACTATGATTTAATGATTTGGTCCCATGATTTTGACATTGCCTTTGAAGTGCTGGGCTAAGATTTCATTAGCATGTATGGTCACATGTTAAAACGAAATAGTTGTACAGCTAGAGAGATGATAGAACTTTCAGAATTTCTTTTCACTGCAGTTGTTGAAAATTAAGATGTGGTGAGTTCTGATTTCACTCCCGGTTAATTCATGTCGTATTGTAGCCCCAAGAAAAGAAAGATGAAGACAAGCCGAATAAGGATGAGAAGTGATAATTCTGTGGTGTGCGAGATTACAGTATTAGATTTCAACAAGTTCATGATCTATTATCAGCTTAAGGAGAGAACATTCAAATTTGATGGAGCATAGAACCAATCTTTTTAGTAAAGCTTGTCGGACTTTGAGCATCATAGCTAGCTTTTTGGATCAAACAATGCTGCAGGTCTAAAAGCCGTCAGAGTGTAACTGTAATGTCTTCTCTGTATTGAGAGGGAGAGGGCTTTATGAGGCAGGCATTATTTGAACGGTGAAGAATTTGCAGAACATTGGCTTGTGTATCTTTGTGATGTTTCAATATTGTACAATTTATCTTTGAACTAAACCATTCCCTGATTTTCTTGATTTTACCCTTTTTTATCCATTGTGTACAGTGTACCAGAACTGTGTTTCTGTCATAGTACCAGAAACCTTGGTGTATTTGTGTACGTACCAAGTCATGAATGTGCAACTAGCTCAACAGTACGAATGCCCAACCACCCCAGACTTGAAGCATCCTTTGGTCCACAGCAAACTTGATATTCATATATTTTTTTTAATGTGGCATGTATATGGTAAAATTTCTATAAAAAAATAATATTGGACTAAGAAAAATTAATAATTAAACAAAATATAAATTAATTAATAATATTAATTTTTAAGAAATGACCTCATTTCATGTGTTTTACATATTTTCTATAAAATTTATTAATTTTTTAACAAAATAAAATATATAAATGCATTTATTACTTTTAAAAAATCTTGTATTTTTCTAATATATTATATTATTCTGTTCTATATATATTTAACCACAAAAGATTCTATCTAACTAAACAAAATGATAATAGAACACATCAGTTTTAATGATAATTAAACATGTGACTTATATTAAAAAATATATAATAATCATATATTACTTATCAACATTTTAGCCATTGATTTATATATTAAATGAGTTCAAAATTTTTTTATATATTGTATTATAAATCTAGTGAATTATTAATTTAATACATTAATTTCAAGTCGGGACCGGTTAACAATATTATTTAAAAGAAATTATTAATTAATCACTTATTATTTTATCGAGATTTTACTGTATTTGGTAGTTATGAAATTCATTAGATAAAATTATTCATTCATTCATTCATTTATTTATTTACTTATTTTTAATTGAATTAAAATGAATTATCATTGTTTACAGCAGCTGACCTATATATTTGTTTGCAATTTAGAAAAGGAAAAAAAAAGAAATTGATAACTTACAAATAACATGAGTTAAAGGATTTTTCCTATTTCAAAGTAAATATAAGATGGGATCCAGGTAAGTATTAGGTGTTCCAATTTATTTATTATTTTTTATAAAACTATATTTATAGATGGTACATCTATAAAATAAATTACTTTGATTATATATAGGTTAGGATGTAAATTTATTTTTGAGAAAATATAAATTATTGAAAATTAAAAATACAACTTGATGTATAAATAATATAAATAAAATATAATAAAAAGTATCGAAATAAACTCTCATTTAAAAGTAAAATCATGCATCACTATTTTTCAATTACATTAATATATTTATTTTAATTTGCAATTAGGTGATTCGTCCAACAATAGATTAAGATGCAAGTTAGAGATAAGAATAATATGGCCATTTAAATATTGTCAATTAAAACTTTCTTTTTTTTTTTTATCAAATTGGTCAATTAAATTTTTTTTATCACACACAATGACACTGTTGGTTAATTCCAAATCCACATTGCTCTTTGCAATTTGTGAGGACCATAAATAATAAATAAATAAATAAATAAAATATAGCCAGCTTCACAATAAAATTCCCATATATTAATATTTTTTATGGGATATATCAATAGATTAATATTCGGAAGAATATTTTCTTTTAAATAATTCTCAAAGAATAATATTTTTTAAACCATCATTCTCAAAGAGTAATTGATTACTAATACATATGATTGTTATATCAATTTGATCATTACTAATATTGATGTGATATTTGTTATGCTATATACATGTGTGTGTGTATGTTGATCTAGACAAGATATAACAACAGTTGAGGGTCATTTTAGAGCATTATTATGATATGGTGTTAGATTATTGGACTGAGGCGAATAGTCTTCACCACTAAATTAAAATAAGTGGTTGGATTTTATTATTTGTTTATTTATTTGTTTTATTTTGACTAAATGTGGAAAACTTGACCCAAAGATGGGATAAATTATTATGTTTCTGATAGAAAGATAAGATAAATGGTTAAAATCACAATTATATAAACTAATAAACTATCAAATTTAATAATTAACAAAAGTTTCTTCTCAAAATATATATAAACTAATAAAATCCCATCAAGTTAGAAGCTTTAAAAAATTGATAACAATTTTATGCTCCTGAAATATAGCCATCCAAGAAAAATAGCAATATAAAAGGATTAACATCCTCCCATTTTAGTGAAAAGATGATATATTGTATTTAAAGAATTTTTATTATTAAATATAAATTGAATAGTTGAGATTTCATTAAATAAATAATTTAAAAACCTACAAAGTTAGTGATTATAATGTAAATTTTTTGGAGAAAAAAATGCAATTAAAATTGAAAAGGACAATATTGATAAGGAAAGCTTAATAGATACAATAAAAGCTGTTTATAGTTATATTTTATATAGAAATAATCTTTTATGTAGTCGTAACATTTTTTTTCATCATTTTAACTTGAGTCAATTATAAATAAGGATAAATTTCACATTATAATAAGTTATAATTATTTAAAGCCAAGTCTTAATAAAACTTACTTATATAATAATAATAATAATTATTTTATGTATATCTGAATACATTAAAAATATTAAAAAGAATATAAAATTTAAAATTTTTGAAATAATTTTGCATATCTTTAACACGACATAAATACATATATTAATTTTCAAAAATTATATGTATTTTTTTGATAGTATATATATATTAACTTCAACATTTTATTATTAATTTATATTAATAAGTATATATTTTTATTTTTATACCACTTGCAATAAAAATAATTAAATTGAAATAAAAAAATTTTCTAACAACAGCTCCATTAAGC
>CATIWO010260514.1:0-12000 GCA_949673435.1 Macaranga tanarius | reverse complement strand
TTAATTACTAAATAATCAAACTCCAAATCATTTACTCATAATAGTGGCAAACAAATCTTAAATCACCAAATTTAATTAACAACAGTAATAACATTCTTAATTTACATTAATGAACAGTAATCCGGTTCCAGGACACGGATGTTACACATAGAGAGTTTGAAAGTGTATGAGCTTTATTCAATTTCTCATCATCATTTACAAATGAGAGGGGTGTCCTTTATATATGTTTTCCACCTCCTCAATGTGTGGCTATAATTTGTTCTACATATTTACAAGAAATATCTCATATACAAAGTTTCCTCAATAAGCTATCTATTTACGAGAATATGGAAACATTATAGAGTCTAGCTGATTTTATACATAAGATATTTTTATAGGTAACAACATGGGAACTTTCTGAAGAGGTGGTCTTCCTTTGCCTTAATGGAAGCTCTTAGATATGCACCTTAGCTATTAAGTAGAAGCCTTTAGGGTCAAACATCTCTAGCAATATTCTAGAGCCCTCCATTGCACACTTAGGCGCCTTGGTTAGTTTAGGCACCAAACAACCCTCAATTGCATATCTTGCGCATATACTATAGGCTTGAGAGTCTACCAAGTTAGGGTGGGGTATAACACCCTCCTCCATTTAACCTTGTGACATTTTTATTGTGCCTTTATCTTTATAACTTTAGATGTGTTTAAGGAATTGTCATAGCAAGTCTTCATGCCCCTAACTAGCCTCAGAGTCTAGTAGGTTTTTCTATTCCACCAAGTACTCGACATAGTTGGAGACTCCTCTCTTCCTTATCACTTGGTAAATAAGAATGCATTTTATCCCCTTGTTAAACTCGTTAATGACAACTGTTGGAGCTCTTTTAGACTCGTTATGGCTTAGATCTTCCTTGTCTTCATGGAATGGCTTAAGCAAGCTCGTATGGAAGATATTATGAATTTTTAGCTTAGAGGTGAGTTGGACATGGTAGGTAGTAACTCTAACTCACTTGATAATGGGGAAAGGCTCTTCATATTGCCTAACCAAGCCTTTTTGCACCTTGTAGAGGGACTTGAATTAGTTAGACAATAGCTTCACCATCACCAAGTCTTCTTCACTATACTCCTTAGGGCGTCTTTTGATATCAACCCTTTTATTCATACACTTAGTTGCCTTATCTAGGAAAAGCCTTGTTATATCTAGCTCTTTATGCCTTTCTTTTGCAAACTTATAGCCATAAGGGTTTGCTCCTCTATATGTCGAACCGATAATATTTGGGGTAAAAGACTATTGTCTCGTCATGACCTCGAATGGGCTCTTGCTAGTTGACTCACTTCTTTGGAGGTTATAAGAGAATTAGGCCATATTTAGGAGCTTCGCTTAAGCCCTTTGATGGGCACTTGCGTAATGCCTCAAGTATTGCTCAAATAAAGCATTGATCCTCTCAGTTTTGTCTTTACTTTATTATGGATGGAAGCTTGTGGGAAAATTAAGGTCTGTACCAAGCAATTTGAACAACTCACCTAAAACTTATTAGTGAATTGAAAGTCTCGGTCACTAATGATGCACCTCGGCATGCCCTAAAGCTTTATAATATTCTTAAAGAAGAGGCGATCTGCCTCATCTACTTTAAAATTGATTGATGTTATATAAGTGCATGGATCACTCAAGTAATATAGTGATAAGTAGAGTATCGTTCCCACGTAGATTAATTATTGATTACTATTTTACTTAGTTAATTATTTATCTAAATGAATCAATTAAAAATTGAAATTGAAAATTTAATTAAATATCGAATAAAAACCCTAAATTAAACTAAAGACTTAAATAATATTAAATAAATGAAAACAAACAATTAACAAATAATTAATATGAAAGCATGTACTAGAATAACACCTTTCATTTAGTTTAAATATCAACTCATTAACTAATTACTTTAACCTAATTTGAATTATACATATGATACTCATCAACTAATATATTTTTAACTCTCTCCCAAATAATTATAAGTTTGTTTATAAGCTATTGTCGCTAGTCTGTCACTATTTTCTAATAATTATATTTTATCGCTAAATTGGCAGTTTCTTGTAATGTTAATTAATTTAACTGTTAATTATAACTTATAGATTTCTGCCTCACTAAGAATAATCTAATAAATTTTTAACTACAATTAAGATCAATGATGAATTATGCAATTTTGATAATTAAAAGGTTTTCCAACTTAAGTAACATCAATAGATTTTATTCTAGATCCTAAGCATTAATCACATCTTGGTCTCATAACACTTATCAATATATTCAATATAAATAACAATCACAAATTATGCATCACCTCTCAATCTCAATATACTCTAACCACAACCAATAATTAAACATAATTAAGCACAAGAATAAAACTCATATGCAAGAACTTAACTTAGATTAAAGTAAAAAGTAAGAGTTAATACATCCCTAAGCTACTTAGATTCATCCTAGTACATAATGAAAAATCTAGCCTAGGAATGACATAATTACAAGAGCAAAACTCATAGAAATCATGGAAAACATCTAAAAGAAAATGAAAGAAGAAGAGATAAAAAATGCCCTAATCTTGAAAACCCTTCAAATGCAATAATCTTGAAATAAACTAACCTAATGAATACAATGAATGATATGAATGTCAAATAAAGGTCTTTAATGTGTATGATGATGATTTTCAGGCCCTTTGGCCCTCTTTATATAGGCATAACTTGTCCTTAATTAAATTGAAAGTGGATTTGGTCTTTAAAAGTTGAATCCTAGTCAAATTAAGATTATTGTCCAATTTTGTACATATCAAATGCATTTCCTAAGAATTTAGCCCTTGATGATAATTGAATCAACTTTAGCTTTATTTCTAAAGTTTTAGCTCTTTATCGTAGCTTTTTATATCATTTTTAATCACCTCAATCCGAGTTTTGTAGAGTAAGTTATGACTAAAATACTAAAGCCTATTGCATTATATATGTGCTGCGCACGACCATGCACACAACTGTACATTATACAAATCAATTCTTCCACTTTCAAGCCTTTAAGCACAGCCATGCAAGTATATAGCACACTCATGCACTATTTACTTTGTAAATATATACAATCAGGAGGTGGGAAATGACTGTACAAGGGTGAAGCACGGTTGTGTTGCACTTATAGCCTTAATTTCTTATTTGAATAGGTTTCCAATGATCCCTAATTGCTTCCCATTCGAACTTAAATCTTCAAATCTCTAAAAATTATGGAAAACACCTTAAACATATCTAGAACTTTTATAAAATAAGATAAAATAAAAAACTTAAACTTAAACAAATCCTAAACCTAGTTGGATTATGAAAACTTAATAAATACTAAGTAAAAACCGTACTTTTTACATGATATGCAAATTAACTACAAAATACTCTAAATTAACCTATTCTAACTATAAATAACATATAATAAACCTAAAATAAGCAAAACTAATCAAATATTAACTCAATATAAGTACAAAATATGAATTTATTAACTTCCCACACTTAAATTTTTGTTTGTCCTCAAGTAAAGACTTCATCAAAATCACAACTCATACATATTAAGGAATTTACCAAAGTACAACTATATTTAAACAATTCATACTTAAAATAGCTCTTATGCATCAAAATCAAAGATTGAAAATAAGTAAAAGAAAACACTTTTCAATTGAATTAATGAAACATACATAAAACAAAATTCATGAATCGTAGACAAACTCAAAACAACTTTAAATGTTAGAAATTCCTTAATCCTAAAGCATGACAGATGGGCGATGAACCCTTAACTTACTCAAAACCATAAGCACTTGCACACTAATTACCTTGGTAAGTGCATTTTATGCTCCATCGCACCCCTTAAACACTATTAAACTTAACTTAAATGAGTGTGTTTTACATTTCATCTCGCCCCTAAACATACATTAGTTAGTGTCTATCATAACTCAAACAATCAAAGGAAATTCTTAATAAATAAAATCATATGAATAAGCAAACTCTTCATAAAATTTCATTCCATATACTTCCATGTACACAAAAGAAAAGCAGTTCTTAAGTTAAATTAAACTCTAATACTTAATCTTAACCAAAAGCTTTAATACACAAAAACTAAGTTAAGGTATGATGATACTAAGAAAACTCAACCAAATATACAAGAATTAAAACTTTGATAAATGTAAAGACATAAGGTGGGGAAATTAGAGTCAACATTTAAAAAGTTCTAAGTATTATAGCATGATTAAGTTATGCATTAACCTAATATAATTCTAAGCAACTTAAGAATGCATTAAAAAGTCTAAAATATTCTTGTAAAATTTGAAATAAACAAAACCTAAGATAAACTAAGCATTAAAAAAATAAAATAAATGAAAGAAAAGTAAGAAATACTCCCCTCACACTTGAATTAAATATTGTTCTCAATATTCCCATGTATGTCTTCATTAATTCTTATTCCTCACCAATTAACCTACATTAAGAACATGAAATTCATTTAGTGGGATAGTATAAAACTAAAAGTTAAAAATATTTAAAAATAAAAAAAAAGTTTAGAGCGTGGGTTATCTCCCAAAAAGTGCTTTGTTTATTATGGTCTTAAATGTCCCCCTCCATCATCTTTGGCTTTAATATTGGCATCCTTTGCTTTAGCTTGTTTCACCCTTGTCTTTATGCGCCCTTTTTCCTTAAGATCATCATCATTAATGACTTTAATCTTTATGCATATGTCATCATCTTGAGGTTCTTGATATGCATCAAAAGATTGGATTTCCTCTCCCAATTGCAATGTAATGGTGCCTTCATGCACATCTATAATAGCTTTAGTGGCGTAGGGGACTGGCATCCCAAGTATGAGCAGATGAGCTATATTTTCTTCAAAGTCTAGAATGTCAAAGTCCGTAGGGAACATAAAATCACCCACGTGCATTTCAACATCCTCTATAATTTCTACGGGTTTTATAATGGACTTGCCTGCCAATTGTATGCTCATGTTAGTTGGACTCACCTTTTCCAATCCAAGCCTTTTAAAAGTAAATCAGGACATGAAATTCATTATTATTATATAGTTCCTTTAGAATGTTCATATCCCTAATAGAACAAGAAATATAGAGACTTTTATGTTAAGGCTTAAGCTTCATAAGAAGCTTTTTCATAAGGAATGAGCTACATTCCTCATTCAATAATAAGGTCTTTAACTCCTTTTTCTTTTTCTTTTTAGCTAGCAAACCCTTAATAAATTTTGCTAATAAAGACATTTGGCCAAGTGCTTTCAATAAAGATGTGTCAATATGTAGTTTCTTGAGCATTGCCATTAATTTTTTATGAGACCTTTTTTTCTCATCACTCCAAGCTCTTTGAGGAAAAAGTAATAGTGGTTTATATGCCTTAATCAAGCTTCCATCTCTAAAACTTCCTTAAGTTTTCTTTCCTTATTTGACCTTAACTCATCTTTAATTAATAACTTTTTTCCTTGTGTGACAAGGATTTCTTAGACCCTTTAAATTCATCTTCATTCTTTAAAGTGATAGCCCTAATAAGTTTCTTTAGATTTGTCTCGGTGTTGCTTGGTAAGGCCCCTTGATTTCTTATAAATATTGAGCTTGACATTTATACCATTTCAACTTCAATGTTGTGGATGAAGACAATATAATTCTTAAGTATTTGATGAATATCATTAATTGATTATTCGAACCTTGCCTTTAGCCTTTAAGTGTTGTCTTGCACAGTCATCCTTTTGTCCATTATCTATACGAGCTTGTCTAGCTTGCTCTATATTGATAAAGTTTTCTTTTGAGATGAGGGTTGATGTAATGCTTGAAAATTTGGGTTGCCAAAGTTAGGTGAAACTGGCGATCTTGGTTTCCCTTGCTCACCTTAATTTCTCCATAAAAAATTAGGATGATTTCTCCTTGAAGGATTATAAGTGTTGCTATAAGGATTGCTCTTATTTTGCATATAATTCACATTCTCATTGTTTTGCATAAGAGTGCAATCAATAGTGGCATGTCCTTCTTGGCAAAACTCACAAACAATTAGTGAAATTGGATTGACCTTCATGTTCTTCATCTCCCTAGTCAAAGCATTAAACTTGGCATTCATCATAGTCATCTCATCAACATCTACCATGCTATTTTTCTTCATAGCCATAGTCCTCTCATTGATCCACATTTGCATAGTTGTAGCAATCTCTTCAATCAAGTCAAATAATTCTTTGGGTATTTTGTTCCATATTGAACCTCCACATGTTGAATTGATGTTACGTTTAAGTGTAGTATTAATGCCCTTATAGAATGATTTTACTAAGTCCCAAGATTGGATAAGGTGTGAAGGATATCTCCTTCATAAATCCTTAAAGCATTCCTAACTGTGACACTCAAAACTAGAAAAACCAATATGTGGCTACTAACACATAAGCACACATAGCATAATCAATAGTACATATGGCATAAGAAAAACTTTCAATTAACAAGCTACTTTATATATATAGCATAACTCAAATGTCCATACATATTCAGCATTATACTTGACTAATATTACTCAGGAGTACTAAACATAAAGCTATAATGTACATAAAAGTGTTAAAATGATATGTAGGAGGAAGGTCAGGTACACCATAACTTGATTAGGCCCACCTAAAGACTCAGATGCAAGCTTCAAGCCCTTAACCTAAGTCAAGTCCTAAAAATATTCAACAGCAAAGGGGTGAGCTTGCAACTCAATAAGCAACTATAAATACATGCAACAAATAAAAATTTTCAAGAAGTAATTAAGAGAAAATTTAACCCAATTAACTAAAAATGTGGACTACACGGGTGTGTCTCTCCCCATATAGTCTTATGGATAAAAATTCACAGTTAGGACACTGTCTGGAATACGACCGTATTTTGACCCGTGTACCCCACTGTCCAAATTTCCATATGTAAACACAGCTAAGGACTTTCCATGTCCTGCCTGTGTAGCTCTCTGTCCAAAATTTAACATATATACACGGCCAAGGATATCTTTTTCCATGTATCTCACTGGATAAAATTGCTACCTTAAACACATCTGTATCTAAACACACGGTCTGAGACACGCCCGTGTCTCGACCTATATTCAAAAACCTAAAAATCATATATACAATACTCCAAATACATTCGCAACTATTCAATAATTTAATACTTTTGACAATATCTAGCACAAACATATAGATGTGTATAACTACACATCAACAATAACCATAATCCTTTTCCCATTTCGAACAATCCATATTCAAGTTTACATATATATAAACATAATGCAATAATGCATGTAAATGCAAGTTAGTTATCCAGATAACTTTTCCTCACACAAAACCTCACACTTAGGCTCATTGGCTATTTTTCTTTCAATTCATTTTCATTCAAATGGCCATTAGTGAGACTATCCACCCGACTCAGTCTCACTTGGGTAGCTATTCGCCCGGCTCAGCTTGCCCATCACATAATTTTTTTTATGTCACTCAATGGCCATTAATAAGACTATCTTCTCGACTCAGTCTTACTAAGGTAGCTATTCGCCCAGCTCAGCTTGCCTATCTCACAATCACACAATCCTCACTTCCTCACATATTTCACTTTCGAGTGAAATTCACACAAACACAACAAAATAAACTTCCATTCATTACATCTCAATAAGCCATTATAACAGCCATTCATTAATATACCATCATTGAACTATATTCTCATCATAATTTCAATACACAAAAGGTGGAATGAATTCCGTATCATAATTACCAATACTAATATGCATTCAATTCCATTAAAGGATTACACATATGAAATACACATAGCAATTAGCATATGTACACAACATGTACTCATAGGTACTTACCTCCAAAAGCTTCTACTCTAAAAAGAGTCTTTCCTTCAATAATGAGTGCCTTCCTTTCCTTTATCAATCCCTACATGATATCACATACCAATTCATCAGGCATTCATTGAATTCCACCCTAACCTCACCAAAGTGCACAAATTTCTCAAAGTTTAACAAGACCTAAACACACACACACAAGTCTAATAACCCTAAAATTACTACCTAAGCTAGGGTTTATGTGAACAACAAATTCCAATTAGAATCACTCAATTAGGTTATGTGTGGAATTAATTATGGATTTTACAATTCACCCGGCCAAAACAGGGCACTCACAGAAGCAGGAAAATGTCCGGCCCTATTGACCTCTTAAAATAATAAAATCAGCTCAAACCCAAAACATAGAAAATGTAAAGGACTCTCTGAAGTTTCCAAGGAGTCTAACCTTACTCAAATCAAAGTTGTAAAACTCGAGATATGGCATAAAGAAGGAGACTGAAAAATAGAGGGGCAAGGGAACGAATTTGACAACAACAAAACGCAACTACAATCAACTCAATTACAAGGAAAGCTTACCAAATTAAGCTTTAATAAATTATAAATCTCCTAAAGCTTATTAATCTTCTTAATAGATTAAAAAACAAGATTATAAGCTCTCCAAAACTCCCTCACAACTCACTCCCTTCTTCTTCTTTTTCTTCTTTCTCAATCTCTACACCAGCTTACACCACACACACCCATATACTTAAATATACTCAATAAACTACAACTAATTAAAAACTAACAACTAGCTTCCCCTTAAGTCTCCTTATAATTAAGTGCCCAACAATAAATAATAAATGCTAATTTATCAACAAAATAACTAATGTTATAATACTCTAATACAATCATCAAATATCAACACAATTACATCTAAGCCCCTTAATGAAATGGACATATTACACTATGCCCCATAACCTTCCAATTGTAACAATTGACTCCCAATTGTCTTTACAATTAAGTCCCTCTCTACCAACAATACATTCCCACACTTAGACATATATCACACTAGAACTCTATATGTTATGTATTCATTATGCATGAATAATGCATTATAAATGTGGGTGTTATAATTCTCCCCTCTTTATAAAAATTTTATTTCCAAAATTTAACAACTTACCACTTCCCAAAAATAAAAATGGATACTTCTGTCTCATTTTCTCTTCTACCACTTTCACAATTGGAATCTCTTTATTCCTCAACTTCTTCACCCTTCGATCTAGAATCTCCATCAGTTCCTCTACATATGTCAATCCCTCGGATATCTCTATCTCGATTTCTTGTATCACATGACTTGGATCCCTATAGTGCCTCAATATAGATACATGGAATACATCATGTATTGAAGATAATTCTCTTAGCAAAGCCAATTTGTACGCTAATGGTCCCACCTTCTCCAAAATTTCATACGGTCCTACATATCTTGCACTCAATTTTCCTTTCTTCCCAAATCTTAAAATGCCTCTCCATGGTGATACCTTTAAAAAGACCTTCTCACCAACTTCATAATCCATCTCCCGGTGGTGTCGATCTGCATAGCTTTTCTTACGATCTTATGCCACCTTCAAGTATTTCGTGACCATTTGAATTTTATCCATCATTTCTTGTACCAAATCTGGACCTTCAAGTTGCCTCAAGCCTTCAACATCCCAACATAATAGGCTTCTACACTTTCTCCTGTACAAAGCTTCATAAGGCACCATCCCGATACTAGAATGATATTCGTTATTGTAGGCAAATTCTAACAATGGTAAGTGCTCATCCCAATTGCCTTTAAACTCCAAGCTATAAGCTCTTATTATATCTTCAAGTGTTTGGATAGTTCTTTCTGACTGACCATCTGTTTGCGGATGAAAAGTAGTAGAGAAATGCAACTTTATCCCCGAAGTTTTTTTGCAAACTATCCCAAAAATGGGAAGTAAATCTCGGATCCTTGTCGAAAACAATAGATAAAGGAACTCCATGTAGCCTCACAATCTCTGCAATGTACAAAAAAGCCAACTTGTCTAAGGAATCGCTTGCTTATATCGGCAAGAAATGAGCCGACTTAGTTAACTGATCTACTATCACCTGTACCGTATCATGCTTTCAAAAGGTACGAGGCCGTCTAATCATAAAATCCATAGTGATATTTTCCCACTTCCATTCCGATATTGCTAAAGGATGCAACTTCCTCGTCGGAGTTTGATGTTCGGCCTTTACTTGTTGACAAGTCAAACTTCTTGCAACATACTTGGCTATATCTCTTTTTATCGCTGGCCACCAATAAAACGGCTTCAAATCTTAATACAACTTTGTACTACCGAGATGCATCGCATATGGAGCGGTATACGCTTCATTCATCATTTTCTTCCTTAATTCATCACTATCCGGAACACACACACGCTTCCCAATCATCAACATACCATCCTCCCTCAAGGCAAATTATGTATTAAGTCCTGCTTCTACCTTATCCTTCATCTTCTTCAAGTAAGCATCTTCCATTTGAACATCTTGTATTTGATCCTCCAATGTTGGTTTAATTTATAACGCCGCCAATAAGTTGTCTACTTCAACATCAAATGAAACATTCATTGCCCGTAGTGCCACTAAATTACCCACATCATGACAAACCAATCCGGCCGTGCACTCTTTAGTCTTTCGGCTTAAAGCATTCGCCATTACATTCGCCTTTCCCGAATGATATTCGATGGTGTAATCATAATCCTTTAACAATTCCATCCATCTTCATTATCTCCGGATGGTATTTGCAACACTATCCAAAGATGCTTCTCATGCTCTTCCCGACTAGATGAATAGATGAGTGTATCATCGATGAACACAATAATGAACTGATCAAGATATCGCTGAAAAGTCTTGTTCATCAAGGATATAAAAGCCGCTGGTGCGATGTGTACTGATCCGTAAGCATACAGAATCTTATCAAGTAGTAAATAAAGATATCATCCCACAGGGACTGTAGGTTGAATATTGCAATACTCACAATGTTTGATTGTTTAGACAACAAAATAGAGTTTGGAAATTTAAAGAAATGAAACTAAATTAAGAAAGGTAAAAACACAAATTCAATGTAAATTTTATAAGCTAGGGTTCCTTATTATTAATTGACCATTTCAAAGGATTGATTAACATCTAGGTCCACATTAGTTCTAATTCATCTTAAAGGGATCTTAGAAACTATAGATTTTCCTCTTAGATAAACCTATAATTAATTGGAGATTAATTAACACTAAATTTATTGGCTCTCACCAACCTAATGTATTTTAATTCTAATTATAAACACAACCTTTAATTAATATTAATCCACTTAATTGTCTCTCAACTAATTAAGCAATCAACAGGTCATTGCCATTTCCTACAGAACCTATCTCTCGATTAAGCCTATAGTGTCAATTCAATCTTAGGTTGGCCAGGCCTAAAATGACATTAAGCATAATAATAATCAATGAATTAAAACTAATAACCTAACAATAAGCACAATAAGCACATGGTCAATTCAGAATAAGAACCTTAAAAAGGAATCTAGCCACTCATATTAAAAAGAAAAGAAAGAGATGAAGAAATGAAAAAAATAATTCTAATCATGATGAATAATAAGAAAAGTTAACAAGAAAACTCCCTTCACCAAGGTGTAGAGAAAGCTTGTCCTTCAATCTTCAAAACCAAATCCTATTTTAATATGAGCAAAAATAAAAACAAGAACTAAAAAGAAGAACAAAAACAAAAATAAAAACTAGAAATAAAAACAGAACAACCTCTAAATGAACATGAAATAGTCCTATTTATAGACCTAAAGACCTAGTAAGAAAGGTAATCTAACCCCTTTCAAACTCTATCTAATTAAAAACTAAGAGATAAGTCCCTATCTATCTAATCTTCAGCTGAAAATTATCATTTTATGGGCTGTCACATAAGTCAGGCATGGGTGCGTAAGAAAATGGCATGGTTGTGCAAGAAACAACTTATTGCTGAGCTCTGTGAGTGGCACAGCCGTGGTTGATTTTGGCATGGTCGTGCCACCTGTAACATGGTCATAAATGAGTCTCAGGCATGACCATGCAATAATTAAGCACGACCACGTTCATCCCCAACGTAGATAAGTCCTTATCTTGAGTCTTTAGCCTATCCAAACTCTAAGGATTGATC
>CATIWO010260508.1:0-15225 GCA_949673435.1 Macaranga tanarius | reverse complement strand
TAATTGAATAATTAAGGATGACATAAACCATGCCTTATATTCAATCTAAGATATATATCGTGTACAAAAGGACTATAATATTATTGTTAAATAGGTTGTGTTGGATTACTGACCTTCACATAACTTGGGTAGTCATAATATCTTGCTAGAGGCCACTTATGACTTATGGGCTACCAATTGTATTGAAGGCCCATTGCTAACGTTATGTGAACCTACAGGGTCACACACATAGAACAGACCCAAAATAGATATTGGGCTTATTAGCCCAATTAGATAATTATCACTCTTATGTGTAAATGGTTAAAATTTATTTATAGTAAAATTTATCATAATTAAATTTTAAAAAGAAAAATATATTTATAAATATATATCTAAAATAGTTTAGGATATATATATAAATATAAATCAAGGATAATAAACCAAAATAGTTTTGGTATTTGAGTAGGACTCTCCAAACCCTAATTGATATTGATATATATATATATTGTTATATATCATATATAGAAGAAGAGAGTTCTCTGCACATCTATCATTCACAAACATACGTTCTTTGAGAACAAAGCATAGAGAGAAAATTGAGAGGAAAGGTGCTAGCACACCAGCATCATTTTGGGGTGTTCTATTCATGTGGATACCGGTAGAGGACGTTGCTCTTTGACTGCGTCTATATTCCGATACAAGACAATAAAAGGCTCGAGGTAGGATGTCACCGGAGTGAACCTCCTATCTTCCTTTCTACAATCTTACCTTTGATTTTGTCTTGGTAAGATTCTACACTCGATTGAATTGATTTAATCTGAACTACTTGGATCTTGGTGGGGATTTTTAGGGTCAAAATTTTTTATTTTTCACTGCATGTATGTGACCCGGAACCCAACACACAGAGGGTGTCAACTATGTGGGTAACTTTAAAGAGCCTCAAAACTAAGCCTATGATAACACTTATAATTCTAGTTGGAGGAGTTATCCTAATTTCTCTTGGAGCAATTAAGGAAATAACCAGTGGCGACCACAAGCACCACCAGGATTTGGAGGTCAGAATGCACAACAATCTCAACCTCAATTTCACTAAGACAAAGGTTCATCTTCAAGAACTTCAATGGAAAGTAAGATGGAGAAATTCATAGATGTAATGTCAGCAAAGATGATTCAGCAAGATAAAGCTCAAAAGAGGATGGAGCAAATAATTCAAATCATTCTTCTTCTATTCATAATCAAGAAGTGCAAATGGAGCAGCTAGTAAATTCCTTATCAAGAAGGAATTAAGGTACATTTCCGAGCAACATGGAGAAATATCCAAAGGAACAGTTGAAGACTATCACATTGAGAAGTGGCACAGAGATTCAAACACCTAAAGTAATACTGAAATATGAAGAAAAGAAGAATGAAAGAGAGAAAAAGCAAGAAGATGAATGGGTTGCTGTATAAAAGGATCTAGAAGTTTAAAATGAGACCAAGAAGAAAGAAAAGTCACCACCAATTTGACTATATAAACCTCCAGTATCATATCTGCAAAGGTTGAAGAAACAAGAGCATAATTAGCATTTTACAAAATTCTTAGAAAGATTCAAGACACTCTACATCAACATACCTCGTGTGGAATGTCTTTCTCAGATGCCTGAGTATGTGAAGTTTTTGAAGGAGTTAGTTTCCAACAAGAAGAAGTTATAGAAATTTGAGACAGTCACGCATACAAAGGAATGTAGTGTAATCATCTCTAATAAACCTCCTTTAAAAAGGAAGCATCCAGGGAGTCTTACTATTCTATATTCTATTAGAAATTTATCATTTTAAAAATCTTTATGTGATTCAGGTGCTTAAATTAATCTTATGCCATTGTCAATTTACAAGAAATTAGGACTAAGAGAGGCAAAACCTACAAGCATTCGCTTGCAACTTGCAGATAGGACAGTAAAGGAACCAGAAGGCATAGTAAAAGATGTACTTGTAAGGGCTAGAAAATTCATCTTTTCAGTTGACTTTGTTGTCCTTAACTTTGAAGAAGATGAAGATGTTCCATTAATCCCTGGTATGCCTTTCCTCTACATTGCAAAAAGCAATCATTAATGTTTATGATGGTACTTTGACATTGAGAGTATGTGAGGAAAATTATAAGTTCAACATCTATCAAGGTATGAAATATCCTTCTAACAATAATTTGTGCTTAAGAGTTGATGTTTTGGATGAATGTGTGAGTGAAGTCTAACGACGGAGGTTGGAAAATTCTGTAGAATTTGAGAACATTGAGAATTGTCTGCAGGTATAATCCTCATAAGATAAAGAAAGATTCAAATGCTAACCCCATTTACCCCATTTTTAATTACCAAACACTGAACCTATACTACCTTCAATCATAAAACCACCGAATGTAGACTTAAAACCTTTACCCCAACATTTGAGGTATACTTTTCTTAGTAAAAATTAAACTTTACTCATGATTTTATCCTCTAAACTCACCTAAGATCAAGAGGATTTGCTTGTGAAGATGCTTAAGAGAAGAATAAAAGCAACAGGTTAGCAAATTCCTGACATTAGAGATATAAGTCTATCTTATTACATGTATAAAATTATGATGGAAGAAGGACATAAGCTAACCATTAAAAGGCAAAGAAGGCTTAATCCAAACATGCAATAAGTGGTTAAGAAAAAAGTGGTCAAGCTATTAGATGCCGGAATTATTTACCCAATTTCAGATAGTTCATGAGTAAGTCCGGTCCAGTGTGTGCCAAAGAAAGAAGGCATGACCATTATAGAAAATGAAGAAGGTAATTTCTACAAGAGTAGTGAATGGATGGAGAGTGTGCATTGACTACAGGAAGCTAAATTCAGCTACTAGGAAGAATCACTTTCCACTACTGTTCATTGATCAAATGTTGGAAAGGATAGCAGGACATGCTTTCTATTATTTCTTATATGGCTATTCAGGATACAATCAGATTGCAATTGCTTCAGAGGATCAAGAGAAGATGACATTCACATGTCCTTATGGCACATTTGTTATAGAAGGATGCTATTTGGATTATGTAATGCTCCAGCAACATTCCAAAGGTGCATGATGGCCATATTTTCAGAGTTGGTAGAAGAGATCATGGATCTTTTCATAGATGACTTTTCTATCTATGGAAACTCTTTCAAAGGGTGTTTAGAGAATTTGGAGCAAGTTCTTGCACGCTGTGAAAAGATAAACTTGGTGCTGAATTGGGAAAAATCTCATTTTATGGTAGAAGAAGTAATTGTCCTTGGTCATAAAATATCAACACAAGGGATTGAATTTGATAAAGCAAAAGTAGAGACCATTAAAAAGCTTCAGCATCCCACAAATGTCAAAAGAGTTAGAAGTTTCCTAGAACATGCTGGCATTAAGGATTTTTCACAAATTTCTAAATCTCTTTGTAAGTTACTTGAAAATGATTCTCCTTTTGATTTTACAGAAGGATGTAAATTGGCCTTTGACAAGTTAAAAAAAAGCATTGACTTCAGCCCCTGTAGTTGTATTACCTAATTAGAATCTTCAATTCAAATTGATGTGTGATGCAAGTGATTATGCAATAGGAGCAGTGCTTGGCTAAAGAAAGAAGAATAAACTTCATGTCATCTACTATAAAAGTAGAACATTAAATAATGTGCAGCTCAATTATTCAACAATCGAGAAGGAGATGCTAGCAGTAATTTTTACTTTTGATAAATTTAGATATTATCTTCTTAATTTTAAAGTTATTGTGTATATAGATCATACAGTATTGAAGTATCTCTTGAACAAGAAGGACTCAAAGCTAAGGCTCATAAGATGGGTGCTTTTTTTACGAGAGTTTAACATTGAAATTAGAGATAAAAAAGGATTAGAGAATATGGTAGCTGATCATCTCTCAAGATTAGAGCTGGAGCGGGATGAAAACTATGAAGAGGAACCTATCTAGGAGTTATTTCCAAATGAGATGCTTTTAGCGATCAGAATTATAAAGTATCATTGGTTCGCTAGCATAGCTAATTTCATCTCAAGTGGGAAATTTCCAGAGGATTTTAATAGTCAACAGAGGAAGAAGCTCATTTATGACTCTAAGTTCTATTTATGGGATGATCCATATCTCTGGAAGCTATACAGTAATGGCATAATAAGAAGATGCATAGGAGATGATGAAATGGGCTCAATATTGCAACATTGTCATGGAATGGAACATGGAGGTCATTTTGGTCTACAAAGAACAACTGCTAAGATTCTTGAAGTAGACTTCTATTGGCCTATACTTTTTCAAGATACTCAGAAGTTTATACTCAGTTGTGATGCATACCAAATGAGTGGCAACATTTCAAAGAAGGATGAAATGCTTCAATCAGGAATTTTAGAGGTAGAAATATTTGATGTTTTTCTATGTCAGATGGAAACAAGTATATACTTGTTTGTATAGATTATGTATCAAAATGGGTGGAAGCTCAAGCATGTGCAGTCAATGATGCAAGAGTAGTTTGTAAATTCTTAAGGAAACTCTTTTTAAGGTTTGGAATCCATCGAGCTATCATAAGTAATGGAGGAACATATTTTTGCAATAAAAATATGGAAGCGTTGTTAGCTCAATATGGAGTGAAACATAAGATAGCCACCTTATACCATTCATAAACAAGTAGGCAAGTTGAGGTCAACAATAGAGAATTAAAGAGAATTTTAGAAAGGACAGTGAGTAAGTTAAGAAAAGAATGGGCAAGGAAGCTTGATGATGCTTTATGGGCATATAGAACAATATATAAAACACCTATTGAAGTATCTCCATATAGGTTGGTTTATGGTAAAGCATGTCATTTTTTTGTAGAAATTAAGCACAAGGCTTATTTGGTGATCAAAGCTTTAAATTCTGACTTCAAGAAAATCGCTGATAAGAGACTTCTCCAGTTTAATGAATTGGATGAAATTTGAGAAACAGCATACAAGAACTCAAAGATCTACAAGGAGCACACAAAGAAATGGCATGAAGCAAAAGTAAAGATCAAGCGGTTCAAATAAGGTGATCAAGTATTGTTATTTAATTCAAGGCTCAGGCCCTTTTCTAGAAAGCTCAAGAGTAAATGGTCGGGACTATTTATGGTGACCCATGCATATCCCTATGGAGCTATGGAACTATGCAAACACTCAAAGAGAAAAATTCAAAGTGAATGGGCAAAGATTAAAACTTTATCATGGAGGCATATTGGAGAATTTTTACCAATTTGCCTACTTGATGGATTCGATGCAGTAACAAGCCTTATGGTCTAGCTCATAGACCTTAAAGAGCGCTTCTTGGGGGCTCAACCAAGCTTTTCTTTGCATTTTTATTTTCTTTATTCTAGCTTTAGCTTTATGTTTTGAATTATGCATTTTTTTATTTTATTTTTTAGAAATTGACGAGGAGGAGCACTAGAAGATGTAAGGAATTGAAGAGGAGGAGCTCTAGAAGAAGTAAGGTAAGTATGCTTTTATGTGGAACTTCAGTGGTTGTTATTCCATGTTTGAAATTGGTGATTATTACTTGTGTTACGCAAACAGGCATGTTGTTCACCTTACTATACAGCCACGTGACTTGATTCAGTTAAAATTAGCTTAAGAAATTCGAGTTAGGCATGGCCATGCACATTTCACGCATGGCCGTGCCAAACCAGAGCTAAAAATTTGAATCAAGCACAGCCGTGCTAACTTTCTGCACGGCCGTGTCAAAAGCAAGCAGGCCAAACAAAATTGGAATCAGGTATGGTCGTGCCAAAATTGTGCATGGCCATGCCATCTGTCAAATTTTAAATTTACTGCACGACTCTTAAGGTTTCAAATGTGGTCAAATCCCTAATTTCCTACACTCTTTCACTCCTCACAAGTTCCCAAACCTTTCATACATCTATAAAATATGGTTTTTAAATTTGAATCCTTTTTCAATTCCCAAATTTTCCAATTTCCCACATTTAATCTTTTTTAGATCTCCCCCTCTCTATTTAAACCCCTCTTCATTTCTTTTCTCTGCACATACACTTTTAATTTCTTCTTCATCATCACACTTCTTCTCTATTCTAAAGCTTAGCAATTTGGAGCAATTCTTCTTATTCTTTTAATTTCTCTACATTTTATCATAAAATCATGGAAAGAGAACCAAGAAAGAAAACACTTGCTTTAAGAAATCAACACGTTAATCAAAGAGGAAGCATAGAGGAAGCTCTAGTAATCCGGGTGGGGATGAAAAAAGAATGGTAAGGCCCTATTCTCCCACTACTCAATTTAGGCATAACGGGCAAAGAAAAAAGTTTGAACAAATGCTATCTAGGAAAATTGTGCCCAATAAGTACATAAGTGCATCCTCTTTGCAAAAGGTAGGATTATTGGATAGTATTAATATGTACTTAACTAGGATGGGATGGGAAGCTTTTGTGATTATTCAACATCCAACTTATAATAGGCCTACATGTGAATTCCTTTCCTCTTTCCATTTTGATGAGCAAGCCCTATTACTCATATTTAGGTTGGACAATCAAGAACATAACATTAGGTTATTTGAATTGAATGATTTATTTCACTTACCTAAGGACTAAGATGCCATGGTTGAGTATGATAGGAATGCATTTTAGAAGGAGATCACAGGCCAAAGGAGTGGGTTTTATGAACCTAGGTTAGCAAAAGAATCCTGAATTCAATCGTCGGATCTAAGGTATTTATATAGGCTAATGGCCCATTCCTTGTTTCCTAGAAATAAAGGTGATTCGGTGGTGTCCATAACGGAACTTAATATTTTGTATTGCATGCTTAACAATAGGAAATTAGATATATGCCATGCAATTGTAATTAAGCTAAAGGATATGGCTAATAAGATGGTAGGAGTAATCAAAGTTGGTGGCTTGGTCACTAGTATTGCCAACTACGTGGGATTTGATATTGACACTATGCCATTTGACAAGCTACCAGGAAACTCTTTGATTGATATATCAATGATGGAAGCTATTGGCCTAGTCACAAGAGATCATCACGGGGATCCATATCTCATTGATGCACCATCATGAGCAATAGAAGAAGAAGAAGAAGAAGAGGGAAGTGGAGACTTACAAGATGTCATACGACGACTAGACGACTTAAAGTTGCAAATTGGAGTGATTGATACAAACGTTGGTAAGCTCACCTCAATGGCCCATTGCATGAATGCCAACATAATTGACATACATCAAAATGTCAACTTGATCAACTACAACTTGATGGCATACTTCCAGTCATAGAATTTCTTTCTACCTCCTTATCCACCACATGATTCGGGAAACAATTGAAGACAGTGAGAAGACTAATAAATGGAGTTATATTTTAGATTCGTGTTTAGTTGCACTTTGTTTGAATTATATTTTAGTGTCTTTGTGTGTGATATTTAGTTATTTTTCTATAGAATATTTTCATTCTGATGTTCTTTAGGTTTAATTCAAATTTAGTTGTTTCAATTTCCCTTCACTTAAATTTGTGCAATGATGATGTATGTAGTTTTTCTGCCTAGCAGTGCCACTTATGCCCTGTCTGAAATTTATGTCAGGCATGGCCATGCCAAATTCTTGCACGGCCATGCCAGGTGCGACTAGAACCAAGACAGGCACGGCTGTGCCATATAGGTGCACGGTCGTGCAACCTCCTTCTCACAAATACTAGATTTCGGCCAAGCTTTAAGCAATGAGGACATTGCACAATTTAAGTGTGGGGAGGAAAAATAAAATTTTTCTTTTATTTCTTTTCTGGTTTTAATTTTTTTGAAATTTTAGTTTTTAGTTTTTAGGAATTTAATTTGTAGTGTCCTTTTTCTATTAGGATTTTTAGTTTTTATCTTTTAATAAAATTTATCCTCTCAATTTAGGATTAGGAGAAGGGTTATTTAATCCTTGTAAACTTCAATTTTCTTTTCTATTTAAGGAATTGAATTATTGTGAATTAACCATATTCTTTTCAATTTTCTACACTTATTTTTCTCTACAATTATGATCTTTTCTCTTAAAGCTAATGAGTTCATTAAGCATGTCTAACAATCATAGCTAAAGGCCTAATGGAAAAGGGAAGAAGTCTTTGGAAGGAAAAGCTAAGCCATGTGACATTAGAGGTAAGTATGATGCTTTCTTTCTTATTTACTCTGAAAAAGAGGAAAAAAGATATTGTTCATTAACCAAAAGGAAATTTTGCATGCCTAAGTACTTTGATAATGAAATCTTAGAAGAGATAGGAATACATGATTATATAAATTCTTTATGTAGAAAACTAGGTTGGTTTAAATTAAAGTCAGTTCAATACGATGTATTCCATTAGCTCACCATTGAATTCTATACTACATTAAGGATCAAAGATGAAAATCAAAGAACCATCTCATGTAGATTTTTTTTAGGAAAGAATACACTTTTGATTATGACTTGATTACAAATATTTTTAGTTTTACTCAATGAGGTATTTGTCAACCTCCACCTGAGTTCAATATGAATTTATTTTGGTTAGATATCACTGATGGTGATAAGGTTTATGATGGACAATTTATGATTAGTGGTTTGATATAAAGTCATTCATGTTTATTGATGCACATATTTATGGCACACAATATATTCAGTAAGATGGATAGCACAAAGGTTTCACATGATGAGTTATTTTTGTTATGGTGTATGCACACTAACACTAAGGTGAATAGTGCCTATTTTGTTTTTCATGTAATATGGTGTGTTGTGCAGGCAAGGAGAGCACGGATATCGATGGGCCATATTGTTACTATCCTAGCCATGGTTTTTGTACTAAGTAGAATTGCTAGTTTTCAACCTTTGGAGAAATAGTTGTTTGATGAAGATTTCCTCATACGAGCTGAGATCATTAATGAATATTGGGAATTAGAGGAATTGGATTTTAGAAGATGTTTCATAATTTGTAAGAACTCGTTAAGAGTTAGTGAGGTTCCTCTCCCCAAGGCGGTAGAGCAGTTTGAGGATGTCGAAGAGGAGACAAGGAATGGTGAATCTCAAGAAGCTCAGTCAAAAGTTGAAGAAAAAGGAGCTACTAGATTAAAAGAAAAAGATAAATCTAGATTGAAAAAGAAAATGAGTACAGCCAGGTTAAGGAAAAGGAAGAGAGTAGAAGAGAGATGTGGCAAGGTCGAAAGAAAGATAGAAAAGGAGGCGAACCATTCAGACCAAAGGATTGCATATATGCTTATGGACTTGTTAACCAAATTTGAGGGTTATAAGAGGATACGTGATGTGCAAATGGAAAATTTGATAGCCCAAGTAGAAAAGCTGAAACAGCTAATCTCTCAAGACAAAGGAATTAAGGGACCGATAGAACCATCTACTGAATCCATAGTCCTACCGACCTCGCCTTCAAATGCATCTGATTAGGGAAGTTTACTTTCCCTTTTTATTTTTTTGTTTTATTTTGTTTTTGTTTTTGTTTTTGTTTTTATTTTTACATTCTAGTTTTTCTTTACATGAATAAAAAAACCCTATAATTGAGTTTTTGAACCTATTTATATGAGGAGTTTATATTATTAGGTGTGTTTTTCTTGAGTAAGTGTAATAATCTCCTTTTAATGCTTTGTTTCAACTGTTAAGTTAGAGGAATAATTTGTGGTTAAAGATTTTTAATTTTTAATGAACTTGATGCGTACTCTTTTATTGAGTGATGGAAATAGGATATTTGATAGTCTAGAAAAATGCTTATAACTGGGAATTTAATTTCTTAGTATAGTTCATATGTTTTTAGGCACATGTTTCCATTAAAAAAATCCTTAAAATGAGATGGAGCGTAAAATACACTCCTACATATACTCCAATGCTCTAAATAGAGTATGAGTATCCAAAGGACCTTATTGAGGTATCCACATTGAGTAATATGAAAAGGTGGGGGATACTACAATTAAGAAACTTTGAGGAAATAAATTAAGTGCCATTAAGTTTTGTAAATGTTTAAGACAATCTAAGTGAAGGTAATTTCTATTTATTTTTATTTTTCTTAGTTGTTAATAGGGGTGTAAACGAGCTGAGCTTTGGCTAGCTCAGGCTTGGTTCATTTATAAACGAGTCGAGCTCATTAGGCCGCTAACTGTTCTCTAGCTTAAACGAGCCTAAACGAGCTAAAATAAATTCTAAAAATTCAATGTATAAATTTAAATTATTCATTAAAATAATTTAAAATAAATTATTTAGTAAACAATTTATTATAAAATTATGATTTTTTATAATAATATATTTTTAAAATATTTAAATGAATAAAAATTTATATATTGTATATCTAAAATTAAATTATTAATATATTAAAATTACGAGCCGGTTCACAAGCTCTTATTTGAGCCTGTTCACGGGCTTTCACAACTTGAGCTTTGTATAGTTTGAGCTCAATTCGTTTATTAAACGAGCTTCAATATACGAGCTCGAACGGACTTTTAACGAGTCGAATGCCGAGCAACTCGCGAGTGGCTCGACTCATTTATACCCCTAGTTGTTAACTATTCTTTTTCATGAATTTAATGGAAGAGTTTGCTTTTCACATGGTAAATATTATGTTCTTAACCTTGAGTTATTATTTTAATTTATAGTTTGAAACTTTATATTAAAGGGAGATTAGAGTAGTTCCTCAAGTTAAGAACTACTAATGATGTTTATTCTTTGTAAAAATAAGTTGTTTTCTTATTTTGCTTTAGGACAAGTAAAGGCTCAAGTGTGAAGGAGTTGATAAGTGTGAAAAATATTTATTTTGAGCACTTTATTTTATGCATATTAGGTTTAGTTAGTTGCATATTTAATTACTTTTTAGTTAGTATAGTTAATTTTGGTTAATTTGTTTATGTTATTAGGATTTAGTTAATTTTACTTTGAATAAGTGATTTTTGTTGAGTTTTTGTTTGTAAGATGCATTTGGGAGAGGATGGAGATAGCAAATGAAGATAAGATAAGATTGGGTTATTGAATTTGAAGGCTATCCTCACATTTATGTTCCACAGTCGTGCCATATTCCTACATGGCCATGTCTGAGCCATGAGAAGAGCAAGTTACAGAGCTGCATAGCCGTGCCAAAATCTTGCATGGACGTGCCTGTCTCCGGATGATTCAAGATTACTATATTGCATAGTCGTGTCACTTTCCTGCGCACCCGTGCATGTCGATGTGGCAGGCAATTATAAGTAATTTTGGAGTTGAAGATTAGATAGGATTAAGCTTACCTCTTAAGCTCTAGATTAGATAAGATTTGGAAGTTTTAGAGACAGAAAATGAGGGCTATAAAGAGGAGCTTTTTCTAATTAAAAAGGGGAAATCTTCCGTAAACCATTTTTAGTTATTATTTTTATTTGTTTTTTAGTTCATAGTTAGAATAGAGAATTAGTTTGAAGTTGGAAGAGCAAGGCTTCCTTACAATATTGTAGAAATGGGCTTTCTATTATCAACTCTTTTTATTATTCATAATGTTTAGAATTATTTCCATTAGTTCATTTCTTTCTTCTTTTTTTTTTTATATGAGTGGCTGATTTCTTTGTAGGTTTCTTATTCCAATTTGACCATATACCTAATATGATTAATGATTGGTTTTTAGTTCTAATTCATTAGTTATTATTATGCTTAATATCATTTTAGAATTGATCACCCTATAATTGAATTAATATTATAGAATTTGATTGAGAGATAGGTTTTATAGGATTAAACAATAACCTGTTAATTGCTTAATTAGTTAAGAGATGGTTAAGTGGTTGATATTAATTAAAGGTTGTGCTAAAAATTGGGTTTAAAAGATACTGAGTTAGTGAGAGCTAATCGGCTTAGTATTAATTAATCCTCAATTAATTATAGATTTTTTTGAGAGGAAAATCTATGGTTCATAAGACACCTTTCAAATAAATTAGGATTAAGTTAGACCTAGATAATTAATTGATCTTAAGAAATGGTCAAATTGAGAGTAAGAATCCTAGTTTTTAAATTTGATTGAATTCTAGTTTTTTTTTTATGATATTTAGTTCTTTAAAATTTCAAACTCTAGTTTGGTATCTAATCAAATAAATATAGTGATTATTTCAATATTTAATTTGCAATCTCTGTAGGATGATATCTTAATTTATTACTTGTTATGATTCCGTACGCTTGTGGATTTGCACTCATCAATGACCAGAGGAGAACTTAGAAAAATGTTGGGCAATGTAGCATTTGTTTCATAAATATAACCCAATACAATTGATGAAGTGCAATAATATGAAAATTGGCTTATAGCAATGCAAGAGGAGCTAAATCAATTCTAAAGAAATCAAGTTTGGAGGCTTGTACCAAGACCCAAAAATTACTCTATCATAGGAACTAAATGGGTGTTTAGGAATAAGCTAAATGAGCACGGAAATGTGATTAGGAATAAAGTAAAACTAGTTGGTCAATGTTACAACCAATAAGAAAGAATTGATTTTGATGAGACATTCGCACCAGTTGCTAAGATTGAGGCAATTAGAATTCTTTGTGCTGTTGCTTGTTACAAGAATTTTATACTCTATCAAATGGATGTGAAGAGTGTTTTCTTGAATGGGTACTTGAATGAGGAAGTATATGTGGAACAACCTTCTAGATTTGAGGATTTCTATAAACCTGATTTTATGTTCAAGCTAACGAAAGCTTTATATAGTCTCAAGCAAGCTTCTAGAGCTTGGTTTGGGAGATTGAGCAAATTCTTACTGGACAATGGTTTCAAGAGAGGAAGAGTGGACACAACTTTAATCATTAAATTATCTCCAAGATATCTTGATTGTCCAAGTCTATGTTGATGACATAGTATTTGGTTCAATAAATGATGGGTTAAGTAAAGGCTTTGGAAAATGATGAGGAGTGAATTTGAAATGAAAATGATGGGAGAACTAAACTTCTTCCTTGAGCTTCAATTAAACCAATGCAAAAATGGGATTTTCATAAATCAACCAAACTATACCAGGGAGCTTCTAAAAAAGTTCAAGATGGATTAAACTAATACTGAACCCCTATGAGCGCCACTATCAAGCTGGAGAAGGATGAAAAAAATAAAGATATTGATAGCAAGATGTTTAGAGGTATGATTAGCTCACTTTTATACTTAACCGTAAGTAGGCCTGACATTCATTTTTGTATTTGCCTTTGTGCCCGTTTTCAAACAACTCCTAAAAAGTCACACCTATTAACTTTAAAATGAATTTTTAAGTATCTTGTGGGAACTCAAGACTTAGGTCTTTGGTACCCTAAAGGTACTTCATTTGACCTTGTTGGGTATAGTGATGCTGATTTTGTAGGTAGTAGAGTTGATAGAAAAGTACTCTAGGTATATATTAGTTTCTTGGAGCTAGTTTAGTTTCCTAGTTTAGCAAAAAACAGACTTCAGTAGCTCTATCTATAGCTGAAGCTGAATATATCTCATCTGGAAGCTGTGTAGCTCAAATTCTTTAAATTAAACAAGAGATTGAAGATTTTGGATTGAGATACAAGCACATCCCTATTATGTGTGACAACACAAGTGCTATAAATTTGACTAAAAATCTTGTATTGCATTCTAAAACTAAACATATTGAGATTAGATATCATTTTATTAGAGATCATGTTTAAAAAGAAGACATTGAGCTAAATTTGACTAAAAATAGCTTACTGACATTTTTACTAAACCATTAAGTGAGGACCGATTTTGTAAAATTAGGAGAGAGGTAGAATTGATGGTTCTTTAGTTCAACGAATTTGTTTTAATTTTTGTTTTGTTTTTTTAAAAATTCATATAGCTTTTTTTTTTCTTGCTTCCTAGAATTGATGTGTGCAAATATCTTTAATTTATTTATTTAAGTGCATTAGTGTGAAAAATTATGCTTGTGCTTATAATTGGGCTTCAACATTCCGTGATCCTTTTTTTTTCATACCCTTACTAGTAGTATTGTGGACACATTGTCCGGCCCGGCTCGCAAGGCCAAAAAGCCCAATGATGAAAATGATAGAAAAGCCTGGCTCAGCAAAGGAATTGGATTCTGGCCCATTTATGAGAAACTCAATTGAACCAAACTTATTAGACCAGACCCATCAAACCAAACCCATCAGACCAGCCCAAACCAAATAACAGCCCATAACCCATTTAAAAAAAAAAAGGAGTTGAGGCGCACACCTCTTTCACACACAGGCGCACGCATCTTCAGCATAGAGGTGCACGCCTCTTTGACAGCTGTAGCAAAAAAAATTATAACAAGCAGAACGTGGAGCAATTACTCCACGTTCTGTGTTAAATGAGAATTATGGGCATTAAAGGGGTGTGAAAGTGGGATAAAAAGAAAGGGAGAAGCCTGTAAAAAAAAAAAAAGAGGAAGAAAAAATGGAGAAAAAAAGAAAAAGCAGAGAAAGGAGGAAAAAAAAAACAGACCCGAGAGAAAGGAGAAAAAGAAAAACTCAAAAATCCATTTTCTTGCTGAAGTCAAAAGCATTTAGAATCAGTATCTGAGGGCCAAATCATTTTCTTCAAATTATTTCGGTAAATTTCTTACTTTTGTTTAATTTTTGGTAATTTTCATATTTTTTTTTATTTGTAATATATTCATCGTTATTGAGTTTGTAGTATAAACTTGTGTTTTTATTACACTATCTTTTGGAAAATTCAGTGCATATCATTTGAATTCTGCAAAAATTTATTTCTGTAAAAAAAAACCAGAAGGCGTGCGCCTCTTCGCCTCTTTGTGTCAAATTTTTATATATGAGTGCAGAGGCATGCGTGTCTCTGTAGACACGCACGCCTCTATATTTTCAAATTTTTCAAATTTTTTACCGTTAAATAGGCGTGCGTCTCTTTATTTTCAATAGTGCAGAGTTTACAATTGAAAAGTTGATGGGCCATTACAAATTTTTCAAATTTTTTACCGTTAAATAGGCGTGCGTCTCTTTATTTTAAATAGTGCAGAGGCGTGCGTGTCTACAAAGACACGCACGCCTCTTCACTTTCAATTTACAATTGAAAAGTTGATGGGCCATTGGCCCATCAACTTGATTTTTTCTCTTTTTGGCAACGTGCATGGCACTGTTGCCATGCACGTTGCCACCATTTTTTTTTTTTTACTATTTTATTTATTTATTTTTATTATTATTATTAATGATGGTTTTTATTTTTGATTTTTATTTTTTTATTTTGTTTGTTTATTTTGATGTTTATTTATTTGTCTATTTATTTTTGCAATATTGTATTTTGTTTTCCTTGTGATTTTTTTAATTAGGTATGCATAGTTTTAAATATTAGAAATAATTATTTGTTAATTTGAT
>CATIWO010260474.1:0-12173 GCA_949673435.1 Macaranga tanarius | reverse complement strand
AATAAACTCATTTAACATAATACTACGGGTAAATACTCAAATAAACAAACACTTTGATTTAAATGAATATTTTATTACCAAAGGGATAAATATACAATGTCTACATACAATAATGGCCCTAGGGCACATCTATACTAACATTTCAGTAGAAAATGGACCACGAATTCATCAACTTAAGGCTAAGTTGGCGGAATGCAAACAGCGAGGCCTTACTATGGTAAACTACTACGGGAGGTTGAAGATGATTTGGGAAGAATTGGGTAACTATGAACAAAATCCGATGTGTCATTGTGGAGGATGTACATGCTATATTAGTGCAGAATTAAATAAGAGGCGAGAAGAAGAACGCCTACATCAGTTCTTGATGTGGTTGGATAACTCGACTTATGGAATGATTTTCTCTAACATTCTAAGTACAGAACTATTGCTAACTCTGAATCGAGCGTATGCTATGATTGTTCAAAAGGAGCATGTTCATAGTATAACTCATGGGAAAGAATAAAAGGGAGAGGCGATGGCTTTTACTGTTCAAACGGCACAAGTCTCTAAAGGGAGATCTGAGAACAAGGATAAATCTGAAGTATGCTCCTACTATAACAGGTCTGGATATAATTTAGACTCATGCTTTCAACTGATCGGGTATCCAGATTGGTGGGGAGATAGAACTCGAGGAAGTGGATGAGGAGCTGGTCGTGGACAAGGAGGAATGAGATAACCTGGTGGATCAGGTGGAAAGGGACGTGGTGGAACTGTTCGAGTCAATGCAACAACTGTAGGAACATAAGAAAATATGACTCCAGGATAAAATGTTGAGGTAAACAGAACTGCAATAAGTGGATTAAACAATGAACAGTGGAGTTTGTTGATCAATATGTTAAACTCATAAAAAGAAAACAACCATGGAAGACTAAATGATATGTATAAACTAGTGGAGTGGATAATTGACACCGGAGACAATCATCATCTGTCAAGAAATCTTGAATTGATGAGCAGCGTGAATGTAGTTCTTCCATATCCAGTCGGATTACCTGATGGGAAGGAGGCAATGGCATAGAGAGAAGGAACTGTGGTGTTGAATGAAAATTTGAAATTAAACAATATTTTAAATGTGCCTAATCTGAAGTGTAACTTAATTTTAGTATCACAATTGTGCAAAGAGACAAAATGCATTATTTTAATCACTGATGAATTTTGTGTTATACAGGACCGCAATATGAGGAAGCTGATTGGAGCAAGTGAGCTGCGTGAGGGGCTCTACTACTTTTGAGATAAATTCTCTGCTAAAGCTATGAAAGCTACAAGGAAGGACACAACTGAACTCTGGCATCAAAGGTTGGGACATCCATCTAATAAAGTCATCAAGTTGTTACCAATTGTTGATAAAGATAATAATAAATGTACTGAGAACTATGAGGTTTATTTTTTAGCAAAACAAAGCCGAGAAGAATTTATGACTAGTGATAATAAAGCATCTCATATTTTTGAAATGATCCATTGTGACTTGTGGGGTCCTTATAGTACTCCATCTTTATGTGATGCACATTATTTTTTAACAATTATTGATGATCATTCTAGAGGAGTGTGAGTCTATTTGTTGAAAAACAAAAGTGAAGCTAGTTACACTCTTAGAAATTTCTTTGCTTTAATATGTAGACAATTTAATAGAGTTATGAAAATAGTGCAGAGTGACAATGGAACTGAATTTACCTGTTTAGACAAATATTTTAAAGAAAGTGGTATAATACATCAGACCTCGTGTATTGGTACTCCACAACAGAATATGAGAGTAGAATGAAAGCATCACCACATACTTAATGTAGCACGTGATTTACGCTTTCAAGTTAATTTATCTATTGAATTTTAGGGAGATTGTGTTCTAACAGCTGCTTATTTGATTAATCGGACTCCTTCTATCTTTTTAAAAGGAAAAACACCTTATGAAATTTTGTTTGGCTACCTTCCGTCATATAAAAATATCTAAATTTTTGGATGTCTGGCTTACTCTCACAATTAGAAGCATAGGGGAGATAAATTTATAAGTAGGAGTAGGAAATGTGTATTTTTGGGATATCCTTTCGGCAAGAAAGGATGGAGCTTATATGACTTAGACTCTGGTGAGGTCTTTATATCGCGGAATGTGGTTTTTATGGAGGATAAATTTCCTTATAAAGCCACTGTTGGTGTACAACCAAAGAAGATAGGAAGTGATATGTTTAATGACCAGGTGGTGGAAGAGGAAGTTGTACTAGGAGTTGTTGATCAAGAACAAGATGATGAAGAAGGAGAACCTGTTGAAGAGCTTGGCGGTGATGTAGTAAGGGGGGAAATGACATTTTGAATAACTAGAAAAGTGAAGCTTTGCTGGGGTGAGGTCATAGACAGCGACAAGAGTCAGTACGTTTGCGAGATTATATGTTACACACGGTGCAAAAGCTGATCCCCTCTACAAACTCACCCGTTCATCAGCATTCCTCAGGTAGTCTCTATCCTATCACTCATTATGTGAATAGTAATAAGTTTTCTATGCAATATTGTGTATTCTTGTTAGCCATTACTATAGGTGTTGAGCCCAACACTTTTGTGAAAGCCATAAAAAATGATAAATGGAAAGATGCAATAAAGAAAGAGATACATGCATTAGAAGAAAAAAAAACTTGGACCATTGAACCATTACCCTCAGGCAAATGAGTAATAGGATGTAAGTGGGTCTACAAAATTAAATATAATGCAGATGAAACAATTGAGCGCTACAAAGATCGTTTGGTGATCCTTGGAAATAAGCAGTTTGAAGGGATTGATTACACCAAAACTTTTGCACCAGTAGCAAAGATGTGATGGTTCACACTTTTCTAGCAGTAGCAACGGCTAAAAATTAGGAATTACATCACATGGATGTCCATAACGCATTTTTACATGGTGATTTGGAGGAAGAAGTATACATGCGTATGCCTCCAGGTTTTTATTCTGATAAAGCAGGAATAGTGTGTCACTTGAAGAAATCTTTGTATGGTTTATGCCAGGCACCTCGTTGTTGGTTTGCAAAATTAGTGAATGCATTGAAAGATTATGGTTTTCGACAGTCATATGTTGATTACTCACTTTTCACTTTATTTCGAGGGAAGGTACAAATTAATGTTCTTATCTATGTTGATGATCTCATAGTCTCCAGGAATGATCATGTAGAGATTCAAACCTTCAAGAAATATTTGAGCACTTGTTTTCATATGAAAGACTTAGGAGTTTTGAAATATTTTCTTGGCATTGAGGTTGCCCGAAGTTCTGACGGTATTTATCTTTGTCAACGTAAATATGCTTTGGATATTATTTCTGAAGTCGGACTTCTTGGAGCTAAGCCTGCAAATTTTCCGCTTGAACAAAATCATAATTTGGCATTGGCTGCCGGAGCTCTTTTATCTGATCCAGAGAAGTATCATCGATTGGTAGGCCGACTTATCTATCTTTCGGTGACTCGTCCTGAGTTATCCTATTGTGTTCATGTATTAGCTCAGTTCATGCAACAACCATGGGAAGAGCATTGGTAGGCTACCCTGCGTGTTATTCGTTATCTCAAAGGAAATCCGGGACAAGGCATTATATTGCCATCAAAAAATGACTTACAACTATATGCTTAGTGTGATTCCAATTGGGCCAGTTGTCCTCTCACTCGTCGTTCTTTAACTGGTTGGTATATTCTTCTTGGTAATTCACCAATATCTTGGAAGACTAAAACGTAGCATATTGTATCTCGGTAGTCAACTGAAGCGGAATATCGATCTATGGCTATGACTACTTATGAATTGAAGTGGTTAAAGGAATTGCTCTTAGCTCTTGGCGTGACACTTTATGTTCCCATCAACCTATACTGTGATAGCCAGGCCACCTTGCATATTGCTGCGAATCTTGTGTTTCATTAGCAAACGAAGCATCTCGAGATCGACGGTCACTTTGTCTGTACAGAAGTGCAACTTGGTGTCATTCGGCCTCTGTTTGTTTCCTCTAATTCACAACTTGCTGATATTTTTACGAAGGCATTGGGTCGTCAACACTTTGAGTCTTTTCTTGGCAAGTTAGGCATTTGTAATTTGTATGCTCCAACTTAAGGGAGGGTATTGGAGATATGACACGGCCATACAATAAAGTAGACACGGCCATGCAATGAAGTTGACACGGCCATGCAATAAAGTTGCATGGGCATGTCACTAGATGACAAAGAAAAGAAAGGCACGCCCATGTTAGATCCTTTGCACGCCCATGTTGGGTATCACACTGCTATGCAGATGACACGACACGACCATGTCACTTGTTATATTGGAAAATATTTACTTCTGTATATTCTGTATTCTGTAACATAGTTTATTTAGGAAGTAGATTCTTGTCTATTTAGAAAGTTGATTTGTTTGCTTATTTAGGAGATTTATTCCTGTATTTAGATCATAACTCTTAGGTTTGTACAAATATATAAACAGATATTTGAGTGAATAAAACACAAGGGAAAAATTATTCCAGAATCAATACTTTACATTATTAACCAAGAGGCTAGGGGAAAAAGAAAATGAAAAAATAGAGAGAAATTGTTATATTTTTTGTATGGTTAGAAGGATGAGAGTGGGAGGTTAGTAAAATTTTTCCCAGTCTTTTCATGGAGCCCATATAAAAATTTATATTGCACATTAAAAAATATTTGAATGCAAATTGTTAATTATTTATATCACTTATTAGAATAACATTTTTTTAATGGATGTAAATGTTAATACAATAACAAAAATACAAATATATATATTTTTTTTAAAAAAAAAAAAAGAAAATAGAAAGGAGTTAAACCTTTGTGGTAGTTACAAATTACACAAATAATTTTTTTTGAATCCTTGGATATACGTGTCTTTATATAAATAAAACAAGAAATTGTTAGAATAAATCTTATTTAATTAATTTTAGCTATTAATATAATAGTTTGTAATATAGTAAATAGTAATTTTTTTAATTTAAATTTAAATAAAAAATTATTTGTATAAACATGGTGAAACAATTTATAACATAAACTTTTAATATTTTATTACTCAACTCTAGCAAAATACATATCTCGGACACGGAATAAATTCAGTATCCACTTCAAAAGCTAGCTTCAAGAACAATAAGATGTGAAAAGAGAATAAAAATAATATTATCCCATTGTTGAGGAAGATTTTATCCTATTCTTCCATTGACATATATAAAACTTTATCTTGTTAATCCAATTTCTCTCCCAACTCTGCCCATTTATTTTAAAAAATAAAACAATTTCCTTTATTTTAAAATTAAACATTTTAATCTACCAGTTGCTTTTGCTAATTAATGTTCTACCAGTTTTGTTTATTTTAAGATTTTTTTGTATATTTCTTCAAATCTTAAGTATATTTAAGGTAATTAAATCAAGATATAAAGAAAATACCCTTAAAAAAGAATAAAAGTTGATAAAAGTAAGTATAAAAAAATATGAACATAAGATAAAATTTATAAAAATTAATAAATTTCAAAAAATTATAAGCTAATTTTTTTAAAATATTAAAAGTGTCATGTCCGCACCCGAATAATTAAAATTATTTTAGGTCATGACTAAATTGTAATGAAAAAAATTTGGAGGAAGAACTTAATTGAAAAAAATAAAGTTCAGGGACTAAATGGTAGTATGGCTTAAACCGCCATATTTCTGCAGATATGAAGAAAAAAAAAAAGAGAAAAAAGAAGAAGCATCAGCCGAAGAAGGAGAAAGGAAAAGAAGGGGGAGGAACTGACATTTTTATGAGTGGATTTCTTTTCTTCAATTCTCTGATTTTCTTATTTCGTTACCTGCTAAAGACATAAACCAGAGAGTACTTATTACCGGTGCCACAGATAGATATATTTTTAGATCTCGCATTTAAAATTCTCCTTCATTGTATTCTTTATTTTTTTATTTCTACAAACGGAATTGTTACATTATTACTAAAAAAAAAGAATAGAAAAAAAATATTAATTCTTTCTCCGAGATAATCCACTTAAACTTAAAAATGGAGATCCATAACATAGTTTTTCCAGTGCAATATTTAGATTGGAATTACCGCGTTGTATATAACAAAAACGGAAGTGGTATATTGATATCCACACGGATATGCACTTTAGTGATAAAAGGGATAGGGATGCTGATATTCGGGTGTTTTTATTCTTTCTATTACAAAATTTGAAAATTTGAACTTTGCAACAGCGTGATCAGGAGGTGCTTGATTGCACTGAGGTGGCGCCTCAGTGAGCACTAAGGCGACAACTCATTAAGCAATTCAAGCGGCGCCTTAGTGATTTAAAGGTGATAAGGCGGTGCCTCTGCACTGTGCCGATACCTCAGTAGTTCAAAATGTTATTTTGAGTTGATTCTGATCGACATTTAACTCGAATTTGTAATATATATGATTTACGAAGTAAATGCAGAGTTTTGGTTGATTAAAAACATAAAAAAATTTGAAAATATAATAAAATTGTGACCACATGTACATTGAAATGAAGGTTGTAGTAAGACCGTGTCCGGGGTACGAATTATATTTTTGTACATGGGATACAATGAAGAATTGATGAAAATGAGATATATGATTATGATAACTGTCTTTAGAATAGCGCTCGAGATTTATGAAAGCCTTTAAGGTAAATCCGAGTGATATATAGATTAGTATGCATACTTGGATTAAACCTTCGATGTTCTGATTGGTACCCACCACATCGATAGCAACCTGACCTATTCCTGAATATTTTTAGTAATTGTACTGTGTTGTGCATAATATGAGAATGAAATTTTGAAAGAAAGGGTGATTGAAATATGTGAAAGGCAAAATGGAAGTTTAACTTCCGAAAAGCTGGATTTGAATCTTTAAATATTTAATTTAAAGGATTCTTTTGATTTGATTATAAACTTATTTAATCTTCATGGATTATTTTATGAGTAAGGTGGAAATAATTTTGATTATTTTTAAAATGTCTCGGTTATTGATTATTCCTATTATTTATTGCAATAACGTTGTAGTCTATCTACTCACTGGATATTTTCTTGAGAAAATACTTACCACTCTACTTTTATTTTCTTTTCATCATAAAATATAAATTATATATATTGTACGTAAAATGACTATTCACTGGATAGCTATGACTTACAATGTTGCCGGGGAAGAGACAGAGGTTCATTACTTTATCCGACATGATGCGACGCTATTGTATCTTTGAGGGTATCTTTAGAGCCTATCGCTGTTGACTACCACACTCACACAGAGCGATAGGACTTCTTGGACGACTATTTGACGGTCATGACAGTGACTCATATGACCACACTGGGGTCCGGGTCTCTCTAACCTGGACTTAGTAGCATCCAGACTCTCTTTTTTTATTGATGGGCTTGTGATGAAGAGTAACTATATTTTTATTGTAGTTACCATAGTACTCTTCAGGGCTAGTTAGGCCATCATGCTAGGTAGATTGGTTATATTTATTTTTGGTGTATATTTGTAGATATTCATGTATAAACCTCTCTCCCTTTTTAGCCCTCATGTGACAGAACACTAAATATGTATATTATACCAGTTTAGTGGTTGTTGATTTTGCCATCGTTCTTGTTTATTCTTGGATGAATGATGTTATAGATATATATATATATATATATGTTTCTGATAGCTGAATGATATGAAAAAGTTGGATAATAAAGTGATGCCTCTCCACATCGGTGCCTTAGGGGAATAGTAAAAGAAGCATGATGCTGATCGACAAAGGTGTCGATGGTGAGGGGTATTACAGTTTTTGGTATCAGAGCCTAAGTTTGAAAGTCTATGTTTGAAAGCTTAGGTTTGAAAGTCTAAATTTTGATAGAGGTTTGAAAGTCTAAATTTTGATGGATTTGATAGGTTTTGGAAGTTTAGAATATGAGACCTAGGTTAAACAATATAGTGAAAATTAATGAATATGTGTGCTGCATGGGTGTTAGTTGATAACCCGATACTCAATGGTTTGACTCACTAAAATGGGCTGATTTTGAATTTGCAAGAAGATGGCAAGAACTAGAGGAGACAGAATAGGTATTCGTGGTAGGCCTAAAGGTAGACCGAGAGGTAGAAGTAGAGGCCGAAGTGTCCAGGCTGGTACGATGAGTCTGGTAAAGAGAGAAAAAAGTATGAGTGGAAACCGACGTTCACCACGAGAATTGTCTCTATCAGTAGCCTTTGTTGGTAATAAGGGAGACGATATGCAGGGAATTGATACAAGAAGTGAATAGGGTAGTTCGATGCTTAACGCTCCAGTGCTAAACTTTAATGTACCGAGAAGAGCACGTAATGGACAACCACCACTGCCAGTGCAGGAAAATGTGACTAACTTCCCAGTGCCGTCAATAATGCATGTAGATGCTATAGAATTAGCACGCACTATAGCAACTGTGATGGATGAAGACAAAAAGAAGTATAAAAGACCTGGAGATATAATTGAACATGCGAAGAAATGTGGAGCATATAATTTTTATAGAACGTTGGACCCAGGCTAAGCTGATAAATGGATCAAGACTATAGAGAAGGCCTTTACAACATTGTAACTCAGTGACGAGGAGAAGATAAGCAATATTTATAGCCTAATATTTGATAAAGCTGATGATTGGCTGACTAGAGTCTGAAACTTATATGGTAAAACCTTGATTTGGCAAGTGTTTTAGGAGGAATTTCATAGAGAAGACTTGACAAAAAACTACCAGAGGAAGAAAGTAGCTGCATTTATCAACTTAGTACAAGGATCGATAACGGTCAGAGAATATGTTGATAAATTCGAGGATCTGTACAAGTATACAAAGGATATATATCTTATAGAAGAAAGGAAGAGTGAAATATTTTATGAAAGATTGCATATATCCTTGAGAGGAAAACTGAATTTATATACAGGAATAATATTTAGAGGTTGGGTTGAAAAAGCGATGGAACAGGAGAAGCTAGATAAGGAATTAGAAGCTTCAACATAATTTAAGCCTAATCAACAAATTGAGTCATCACGACAACCTTGGAGGGGAAATGAGAGTAGGAGATCAAAGTTCTCTCCATACTCCAAGAGTAATATGAGGTTGGGAGGTTGAGATAAACCTCAAGGAAGTCAGGTATCAATAAGATAGCCAATAGTGTATGTAAGAAAAATTATGCTGGAAGGTGTAATCAAGGTGAGGTCAGATGCTACTGATGCAATGAGATCGGGCATTTTACGAGGAATTGTACGAAAGTATACCTAGGAGAACCATTAATGCAGGCATCCTATGCTCCTCATAATGAAAGAGGTGGAAGCTCATCTAGGGTAAGAAGGCTAACTGTATAAAGAAAGACGGCTGGTATGGTAGGAACATCTCGAAACTAACCATGAGAGCCAAGCATAGCAACTAGTGGTGTACAGCAGGCCAGAGTATAAGTTGTTACGGAGCGGGAGGCTGAGGAGTCACCAAATATGATAACAAGCAAGGATCACATCAATGGTAAGTTAGCATGCATACTGTTGACCTAAATGCTATATTTTTATTCATATCATTGACTTATGTGATGCAGATAAGCTTAAAGTAAGTGATTTGAATGAACCTGTGATTGTGAGCACGCCTATAGGGATAAGTGTAGTTTGTTAGAATGTATATAGGGACGTCTCAATAAAGATCAATGAGGTTAAAATGAATTAAAATTTTATACCCCTATCCATTAGTGAATTTAACATTATACTCAGAATGGATGGGTTAAGATATTACCGAGCAAATGTGAATTGTTATACTAGGCAAGTAGAGTTTGAGAAAGAGAATGGAGAAAGAATAAAGTTTGTAGAAGAAAATAAGAAAACACCTATCAAGATTATATTGAAAATAATGGCTATGAAATACCTAAGGAAAGGGTATGAATTATACTTAGCTTTAGTTGTGGAAAAAAAGAAAGGAGGTCCAAAGTTGAAAGAACTACCAGCGGTGAATGAGTTTGAGGATGTATTTCCAAAATATTTACTAGGTTTACCACTTGAGAGAGAAATAGAATTTGAGATTGAACTAATACCTAGAACTACTCATATATCACAAGCACCATATAGGATGGCTTCGGCAGAATTAAAGGAATTGAAAGTGCAGTTGCAAGAACTATTAGATAAAGGATTTATCCGATAAAGTTTCTCTTAATAGGGTTCATCTGTATTATTTGTTAGAAAGAAAGATATATCTTTTCGACTATGTATAGATTATAGACAGTTGAATAAGGTCATAATCTGAAATAAATACCATTTGCCTAGAATAGAGGATTTATTCTATCAACTGCAAGGAGCGAAGGTATTTTCAAAAATAGATTTATGATCTGGTTATCACTAATTAAGAATCAAAGAATCAGACGTACCTACAACTGCTTTTAAGATAAGGTACGGACATTATGAATTTTTTACAATGCTATTTGTGTTAACTAATATACCAGCAGCATTTATGGACCTAATGAATCGAGTATTTAAGCCATATTTAGTTAGATTTATAATTGTGTTTATTGATGATATTCTAGTATATTCAAAATCGAGAGAAGAACATGAGAAGCATTAGAGGACGGCGTTAGCAATTTTGAGAACCAAACAGTTGTATGCAAAGTTTAGTAAATGTAAATTTTTACTGGATAACATTACATTTCTTGGGTATGTGATATCCGCTAAAGGAGTGTATGTAGATCCTAGTAAGATTGTGGTAATTGTAAACTAGGAACTACCAAGGAATGTAATGGAGATATGAAGTTTCTTAGGACTAGTAGAATATTATCGAAGATTCGTACAATACTTCTCAATTATTGCATCACCATTGACGAAATTATTGAGAAGGAATGTAAATTTCGAATGGACTCCAGATTGTCAATAAAGCTTCAAAATATTAAAAGAAAAGCTAGTCACTGCAGCAGTATTGACGTTGCTAGTGGAAAAAGGTTATTATATGGTGTATAGTGATGCTTCAAAGCAAGGGCTTGATTGCATATTGATGTAAAATGGAAGAGTAGTGGCGTATGCATCAAGACAATTGAGACTGTATAAGCAGAACTATCCCACGCATGACTTTGAATTAGCAACAGTGGTATTTACATTGAAAATATGGAGACATTACTTATATGGAGTAACGTGTCAAATATTTACGGACCATAAAAGCTTAAAGTATGTTTTAACTCAGAAAGAGTTAAGTCTGAGGCAAAGAAGCTGGGTGAAATTATTAAAGGACTACGATTGACTGATAGAGTATCACCCAGGAAAGGTGAATGTGGTTGCGGATGCTCTAAGTCAGAAATCAAGTGGAAGTTTGTGTTATATTTGCGCTGTTAGGATGCCATTATTAATTGAATTGAGGAAGATAGATAATGAGCTTAAAGTACACACTTCTGATGGAGTGTTAGTTACTTTAAAAGTAAAGCCGATGCTAATAGAAAGAATTCTGGTAGCACAGCAAATAGATGAAGAAACAAAAAGGTTGTATAGTGATGTGAAAAAAAGAAAGAAGAATGTCACACCCGCTCCTCTAGCTATCGAGCCGGATGCGACCTGCTGCTAATACCATACATATTATCTTAAACCTCATTCATCCAGATGGACTTAAAATAAAACTGTCATTATACATAATATGAATCTTTTTAAACAATCTCATATTCTTCATAATACATGTCCATCTACATATGTATTAAATACGAACTTAATAATACCAAAGTCCAAAAGTCTGAGTTTATTGGCTCAACCTCTACTAGACACTGGTGGGCACCAACTGCTCTACTAGCTACTGCTGAAACTACTCTGCTGGATCTGAAAGTATTTTAAAAATAAAAGAGGGTGAATACAAAAATACTCAGTGAGTGGACTAACTTTAAATACAATACTTTAAAGTGGGAACAATAGCTATCTCTTTAAATACTCATAGAAACATCCATAAAACTGCCTTGAACATCATAATAATAATCAATCATAAATTGCTGAAATATCATAAAATAAGATATTGATAAACTGCCTTGTAAATAATATAGAAAATCAATAAGCCATTAAAATCATAATACACAGTTAACACAAATCGATTTATTTCTTGTTCGCAACATCATAGTAAAACATAAACATATGCTGATTTCCTTTCTTTTTGAAATAATATCATATCATAGCTAAACAGTTGCCATAACAACTGAAAT